>JAJOOS010005009.1:0-10794 GCA_029582725.1 Solanum chiquidenum
ACTTCTGCCACCGCTGAATCTCCACCATGAACACTATGGTGTAAATAGATTGCACTTTTCTCCTTATTCCCTTTTTGTCCTGAAAAATCTTCATACTTCTGCATCGTATCACTGATCGTCTTCATAGTACCTATCTCCTCTTTGCATAATATGATCATATCATCTGCAAAAGCTAAGTGATTGAGCTTTAAACTTTCTCTCGGCATACCAAACCTTTTAAACACTTTCTTCATCATTAGGGCATTTTAGCCTCTAGACATTACTTCAGCTGCCAATATAAATAGAATGAGTGAAAGGGGGTCACCATGTTTTATACCTCTTGAAGATTTTAAAAAAACTTTCGATTTTCCATTTAATAGAACTTAGTACAAATTTTTACTAATTAGTCTAAAAACCTTGTCAATGATTCTATCTCTAAAACCCAGTCTCCTCATCACCCGAATTCGACGAACTATAGTAACATCAGTAGCAAATTGGAAAGGGATCTCCTTCCATTTGCATCTACAGATGGGGCAAAAGAGGTTCCCATATTTAACATTTTCGCCAATGCAGCTTAATTGAAAAGAATGCATGCATTCAGCAGTAAATATGGCCTTATCTTTCTCCGCTTTCATACTCCTAAGGCAAAATCACACATGTTTCATGCAACAACAATATAATTGAATACAAAAGCAACACAATCCCTAATCTTCACTCAGAATTCGTACAATTTACATGGCAACAAGGCACACATAGAGATATGAAAGTAAAATAATCTCATTAGGTCCTAATTAATCTCATTTTTTAAATAATCATACAATTTACATAGCATCTATTCTTCTTTGTGAAAGTGGTGTTTGAACCAGCTTGAGCGCATATCAACTACTTAACTAGGTATAGGTTATTTTCTTCTTTTAGTTACCGATTTTTTATTTCTGTAAAGGTACTAATAAAATTAATTAACCAAAAATGTGTAATATTGATTAAAATTATAATTATTTTGAATTAATTAAAATGGTTAAAAAATAATTATGATAAAAAAAAAACTCAAAATACTGGAAAAGTGGAGATAAATATTACTCCCTCAGTTTCACAAAGAATGACCTGGTTTGACTTGACACGGAGTTTAGGAAAATAAAAAAAACTTTTGAATCTTGTGGTCCTAAATTAAAGTTATGTCAAATGTACAAAATTGTCCTTTAATCTTGTGGCCTTAAACATGCCACGTGGAAAGCTGAAATTAAAATGTTACCAAAAAAAGAAAGAGATCATTCTTTTGAAACAGACTAAAAAGAAAAGGAAGTCATTCTTTTTAAACGAAGGGAGTATATTGTAAATCACCAGAGAGATCAGTGTATTGAGTCAAACTTAGAGGAAGATTTATGAAATTATCCTTAAAGTTTTCCTTCTTTAAGTTCTGAAAAGTAGTGCTCTTTTTTAAAAAATAAATAAATGAAAGATAGTGGTCATTTTTAATACTAATTTTTTTTTTATAAAAAAAGTGTTTTAATTGATTACAAAAACAACTTACAATGTTTGTATGGTAAAATCTAACAAAGGTCAACCATTTATATCTCAGCTTCAAAAGAATGATAACCTAGTTGCCTTTAAAATGGGTGTTAAAAGCAAATTGAGGAAGATAATATTATATTGTAAAATTGGATTTCTTTAGTTCACTAATCAATGCCGAAAAAAATGTAAACAAAAATTCAATATATACCCTCATCAATGCATTGAAACTAAGGATGTGTTTGGTAGGAAGGAAAATATTTTTCATGGAAAATGTTTTCCTAAAAAACAAGTACATTTTGACTTATTTTCTCATGTTTGGTTGGTGAGTAGAAAATATTTTTCGGAAAAGATTTTTTAGAGTTTGATTTATGAATAAAAAAGATTTTTGAGAAAATATCTTTTATTTTTACTAGAGAGTAGAAAATAATTTTTAAATTAAAAGAAAATATATTTAAAAAATAAACTTAAATTTTTTTGGGGTGGGGATGGGGTTCGAGGGAAGGGGTGGGGTGGGGTGAAAAATAAAAAATTGAAATTGGAAATATTTTAAAAAAATAAACTGTAATTATTATTTTTTTTTGGGGGGGGGGGGTGGTGGCGCTGGTGGGAGGGGGTAGAGGGTAATGGTGAACATAAAATTTGAAATTGGAAATATTTTTAAAAAATAAACTTTAAATTTATTTTGGGGGTGGTAGGGGGTGTCGGGGTGAGGATGGGGTAAAAAAAAAAAAAAATTGAAGTTGAATCTTTTTTTTAAAAAAAAATGTAATTTGAAGTTGGAGGAAAGTTTTGGAAAATGATTTCCTTAATTTTTGAAGGGAAGTCATTTTCCTTAAATTTGAGGAAAATGGGTTGATTTGGAAAATATTTTCCAAAACATTTTATCCAACCAAACATGAGAAAATTGGAAAACATTTTCAGAAAATGTTTTCCTTCATACCAAGCACACCCTAATAGTAAAACTAATTAAGATCAAAACTAGGGAATGAGATGCGACAAGAAGGGACGGGTTCAAATTATATTTTTTCATAAATTTATGCAAGACAGATTGCAATTTATATGAGTTTAAATAAATATTTGTCTAAAAATTGTAATTTGTACCGGGAGGATTTACAACAAATCACACTAAATGTGGGTGGGTGGGTGAGTGGGTGGGGGTGGATTGAAGTCTTTATAATTTTAGGTGGATTTACTCTGCAACTATCACACTCTGCCCCACCTCATTTGTCATCTTAATCAAACTACAAATAAAGGGTACTTAAGTAAGAATAAGAATTAAATTTCACTTAGAAAAAGTACAATTTTTTGTTGGTTTGTTGCCATCTGCCACTCTTAGTGGTGACGCAATTTAAATGTTGTCGGAAAGTAAAAAGGGAAACACGGATGGAGAATTTTAGACAAAAAGGGGAGAAAACGAAAAAATAATAAAACAAAAATAAAAAGAGAGGAGAAATGAAAAACAAAACCTTGGATGATCGTGCGGTGGGCTGGGTAAACGGGACAAGGAGGATGGCGATGAAGGAATAACAACTGATTTGGAATGGTGTGTCTCATTCTGGGAATTGTTAACCTTACGCTTAAGTGAGAGCGCCTTCTTCAGTTTATGCCACAACATTAACATTTTTTTTCGTTTTCTTCGGAGAAAGATGAGAAGCAAAGAGAGAAGAGTGCAAATGAATGAGATTTTTTTGTGAAAATGAATATCAATGAATTCTGTATATATGGTGAGAAATGAAGTATGGGTGATAAATACAGATAGGATTGAGTAATTTTAGAGATAACTTAACTTTAATATTAATAGTGCACATATTTCAAAAATTAATTAGGATGTCAGTGAGTTCAATAAGTTAAAGAAGAGCTTTCAAAAAAATTAATTATTTTTTTCTTTTGTAGAAATTTAAGACTTCATATATGCAAAATCCTTGGTATTCAATTATTAATAAAAACTAGCAAAAAATTATTTTATGATATTTAAACCAAACACTCCCTAAGTTATATGTGTTGGTTGGTAAGTACTTAATTCATTATTTACTTGTTTGAAAAGAAAAAGGATAAATAACTCGTTAAAGTTATGTTATATTATATTATTGATAGAACGATAGTTTCATAATTTTTAATTTATGAATTTAAACTATAATTATTTTGCTTACAAGATTTTATATAGATTATTTTATATATTAAATATATATTTTGAACACAAATATAAGATTTGAGTCAAAGTTAATGATTTCTATGGAATACTTGATTATAGCGAAACTTTGTTTCTCATCAGTATTGCATCAAACTTTTGACACTACCAATATAGTATAAATAAGTGAGCTTCGATGAGGAAAAATAATTAAGTTATATACACTTTTATCAAAACAAATTATATTCATCATCTAGCTCTTGGGTTTGCAATATTATACCATAGGGAAGAGATTTATTTCAATAAAATATTAAAAGGAGAATCTGGACGATTAATATATATATATATCCCTACACTAACTCCTCCATATTCCAAATGCTATTTATTTTGCTCATATTTAGACTGAGAAGCCTTCGCAAAAATATGGCGACAGATTTAAGCACGTATGCTTTATTTAGAAACGGTAGTTTTTCTACATATCTTATCTATTATTTCTTTCAGTTAGCTTAGATAATTGAGTTTCATTTTATTATTATTATTCTAATTAAGTTAGCACAATGTAAATTCTTACATTTTGATGAATATATAGTTTCATAATGACTACGATAGATTTTTGATGATACATAATTTTAATTTGGTAGGATTCAATGATGTAACCTTTATTTATGCTTTAACCCTATGATATTTTCATTTTTCATCTCTCTTTACTTCAAAATGTGTTTTGCAGGTAATTTTCATGTATCATATTAGAATATACATCGATTAGTTCGACTTTATAATTATAGCACTATAAAAGAGTAAATAGTTTCATCAGCCGAACATTTTCGCTGGAAAATTAGATCGTGTATATAAATTGAATATTCTTTATTATGGATTCATTGATGAATTTAATCTCTTTTCCCTTAGATGATTATCCATTTCTTTCTTCTAGTTTTCTTTACTTGTTTAGTTTGTTGCTCCCACTGTCCCACATATTTAATTTTTTTGGGAACCCTGTGCTACACAAAAATGAAATAGTTGATCTAGTTAGTTAGCTTTGCCATATCAACAATTAGTTACAGCTGCTCAATTAGTTAGAAGTCAATAACAAATTAGTTTGTTTTACATTTCTATCGAATCATCAATTGAATATATTGCAAAGTTACTACTGAGATTCTCTTATTCATCTTACACTACAAAAAAAAAACCCAAATTGCCAACACAACAGATTTTACTAACAATTTAAGTTGGTTAGTATTCTACTAACAAATTACCAACATATTTCTTATTGAATTATATTTTAAAACTTAACAACGAAATTCTAACAGATTACCAACCAAAATCTTACTGACTAAGTATTTTAGTTGGTAAATACGGTGGGAAAAAATGGCGCCAAATTTAGCAACATTCTATCAATGGATTACCAACTGAAATATTACTAACTCACACCTTTTGTTGGTAATATTACCAACGAAGTATATATCGGTTGGTAAATGTGACAAAAAATTGTTTATATAATTTATTAACATATTACCAATGAATTACTAACTAAATATTTACCAACTGCAAGATTGTGTTGCTAAATTTACCAATCAAATATAAATGTGTTGGTAAATTAGTAACGAAATGTAATTTGTTGGTAAACTTGCCAATCCATATCCAATTAGTTGAAAATTTTGCCGACGAATAAAGATTGTAGTTAGTAAATTACTAACATCATTAAAATAGTTGGTAATATACCAACCGATCATTAATCCATTGGTAAAATTTACCAACATATTAATTATTAGTTGGTAATATTACATATGAATGTTTAGTTGAATAGTAACTATTACCAACTGTGATAAACTTTATTGGTAAATTATTAATTACTAACTTATATTTGAATAGTTGGTAAATTTATCAATTGAAGTTAAATTTTTTGGTAAATCAGCGTTTAGTGTTGAGGCTTTCATATTCAGTTTGTGTCGTTAGCCGTTTTAACTTTTAAATTTTAGCCAAAACTTGACTTTGGTCGATATTTTTGGTAAACGTGCTCAGATTAGAACTCTGTCAGTGTCATTAGCTTCGAAAGGTCATTTTTTATCTAACAGGAAGGTTGGTTCAAGTTTTGAGGCTTTCATTTTTTGTTTGTGCCGTTAGGTGTTTTAAATCTTATGTTTTGGCCAAAATTTGACTTTGGTCAAACTTTTTGTGAACGTGCTCAGATGAGAATTCCGTCAGTGTAATTAACTCCAAAGGTCATTTTTTATCTAGTAGGATGGTTGGTTCAGGTTTTGAGGCTTTCATTTTTAGTGTGTACCGTTAGGTGTTTTAACTTATAAATTTTGGCCAAAATTTAACTTCGGTCAATATATTTGATAAACGTGCTCAGATGAGAATTTTGTCAGTGCAGTTAGATGTAGAAGGTCATTTTTGATGAAATAAGATAGAGGGTTCGGGTTTTGAGGCTTCCATTTTTAGTTTGTGCCGTTAGGCATTTCAAATTTTAAGTTTTGGTCAAAATTTCACTTTAGTCAATATTTTTGGTAATCGTACTCGAATTGAAATTTTGTCACCGCGGTTAGCCATATAAGTTCAGTTTTGGTCTACTAGGATGGTTGGTTCAGGTTTTGAGACTTTTATTTTCGGTTTGTGTCATTAAACATTTTAATTTCTAACTTTTGGCTAAAATTTGAATTAGGTCAATTTTTTTGGGAAACATACTCAAATTTGAATTTCGTCAGCGTGGTTAGCTCTGGAAGGTCATTTTTCGTCTTATAGGATGGTTGGTTTAAATTTTGAGGTTTTCATATTCAGTTTGTACCGTTAGGCGTTTTAACTTTTAACTTTTGGCCAAAATTTGACTTTGCTTAACATTTTTTGTAAACGTGCTCTGATGAGAATTTCGTTAGCGCGATTAGCTTCAGAAGGTCATTTTTATATCTAATAGGATGGTTGGTTCAGGTTTTGAGGCTTCCATTTTCAGTTTGTGCTGTTAGGCGTTTTAACTTTTAACTTTTGGCCAAATTTTAATTTGGTCAATATTTTTGGTAAACGTGCTCAAATTAAAATTTTTGATATAATGATATGTGTCATATTGAGGTTAATTTAACTTGTTATCATAGATTTTGCATTGTTTCATTCAAATATGATTTATAAAATTGATATTAATATTTTTGGATTTATATTTGTGCTCTTAGATTTTTAAATGCAATAAATTAATAAATATTTTACTATTGGATAATCATTCAGTTAATAATATTTTGAACATATTGGCAATCAATTACTAACCGAACATTGAACTTGAATGATTTATTACCAACAAACTAACAATCAATTAGTAAATTTATTAGAAAAACAAATAATCATACTAACGTATTTAAAATTTATTACCAACAAGGGTTGTGGTGGAGTGATAAGTACTCCTTCATCCTTAACCAAGAGGTCTCATGTTCGATTCCCCTTGGGTACAGAGTCGCCTTTGTTAGGGAGCGCTTTACTCCCCAATGTGGGACTTTCCGACGTGAATCCGGATTTAGTCGGGCTCCAATGTGGGTACCGGACACCGGATGAAAAACAAAAAAAAAGTATTTAAAATTTATTGGTAAATTACCAACATAACTTTTCTGTTATTACAATTGCCAATCAATTACCAATGTATCTAGAAAAGTTTACTATCCGACATTTGTTACTATAATTACCAACGTATTACCAACGGAATCGAATAATGAAGAAAAAAATTTACTAACGGAAATTTCAGGGCCATGTTTTAAAATTTTGTAACAACATCTTTGGGTGTTTACCAACTGATTTTTGGTTGATAAGTTTACCAATAAATTAAAATCGGTTGGTAATATTTATCGACGAGCTTTTTAGCAACAAATTAATATAAGTTTGCATTTGGTTGGTAACTCAATTTGCCAATCAATTTGATTAATTTACCAACAATTTTTTTGTTGGTAATTGGAGTTCCTTTTATAGTGTTATGTCTTTTCTTCCACCTACTTGAATAACAAAAGCTTCTCCACTGAGCTCATGTCCTGCTCCTAGAAACTCAGATTTTATCTTGAATCCCTGCCTTTCAGATAACAGTTGACACATCAATCTCATCACAATTTTGCAACAAAACTTGATTGAGAGCTCTACACAACCTAAACGTTTTATCTTTTTATGATCTTAAACTAAAGATATATATATATACCAAAATATTTTTTAATCTTGTGGTGTTAAACATATCATGTGGAAGCTAAATTTAAAAATTGGTCCATCTAAAGAAACATTCTTTAATGTTTCGAAACAAATTAAAACATTCTTTATTTTTTTTTGTTAAAAAACCTTAAGATAATTTTATTATTACTAAAAAATTAGGTCCTTCGATTTTGGAGGTCTAAGGCATATGCCTCATATTTAAAGGCATTGAGTCACCCCTGGTTGAAGAATATTGCCTTACATCTATGTTGTCATTGTTTCTGTTTGATTTGTGGATAATGGTATATAGTAGCAAGATTTTAATGTAGAATGTGATGGTGAATTTCTACGCAACAAGTCACTGATTTTGTCTGACTATCACAGTAACTTGTTTTTAAGACAAGTCTTGTAGCAAATCCTATGAATCCTTCATGGGGTGATCAATGTAAAGCATGGCCTAATAATAAATCTACTAATTTCTTTTCAATTTTGTGTCTGGAGAAGGATAGAATAAGTATTTTTCATCTTTCACCAAAGGGTTCTCGTGGGGTATAAAATTTCCGCACTTTAACTTGTCATTATAAATTCAGTCTTACATTACCTATGCGTATGTATCCTATTTTTTTCATCCTACATGGCAGTTTACATCCTATGTATATTATGTCACATACGAGTGTCTACTTGTTCAACTTTATACAATTTTAAGTGTCTACTTGTGCACACCCAAAGTTGGAGGACATATATGTGAAATGAGGTCAAGTTAAATGATACATAAATGTATTATGTCATATATTTAGGACTATAAAATCATTAAAGGACAATATCTTTAATTTAAGATCACAAGTTCAACAAATTTCTTTATTTTCTTAAATTCCATGTAAGTCAAACAAATTGAAACAAGAAAGTATATGAAAAATCAAAATTAAAAATTACTAAATAAGAAAAGAAATACAATTTATAGTCACTTTTCTGACTATCAAACTTGATTTTATATTGGTCCAACACTTGTTATATATGATGCTCCTTTTGAATGGTCCATTCAATCAGATTCCATACTTCAAACATCCATTGAATATGCAAAATCTAATCTTGTTAAATGTTGTTAATATAGTCAATCTATTTTATTTTCAGTTAAAATTGAAATAATCATATAAATTAATTAGACAAAGTTGGATGACCACGAAAACTAATTAAGCAAAGTTGAATATCTTTCAAAAATTAAAACAAAGTCAAGTGATTTGATAGTTAATTATTATAAATTGAGTGATTGTTCAGACATTTCAATTCATCAAACATCTCTCAAATGTTTTTGTGTGTTTGAGCAATCTTATATCAAATTATTATTGTATTCACTTCATAGTGACGACACATACAAATCCTTCTCCAGCCACCAAATCGAACTAGAAATCCAGCTAGAATTGGCTGAGAAAATTATATATATTCATTGATCACCCCACTAGGATTTGCTATCTCCTTATTTAGTGTAGAGTCATATCTCCCTCTTAATGACATTATTAGCCTTCCTTATTTGTGGATATTTTCCTTACTAGTTCTTTATATCCTTTCATATCAATGTACTCTATTATGTATAAAACAAAGACAATTGTACATCAATAAGAAGTAAGACTTACATATAACTCTTTCATGGTATCAAGAGCCATAACAACACGACAATAATTCATTTTTGGGATTGAGCAGATTTTTTTTTATTTCTCATGGAAGAAAGCACCTCCACCACGGCTCCCCTTCCATTACAACTGAGAGCTTGTTTGGCATTGCTGTTGGGAGGCCAGAAGTGCTTTTTTTGAGGAAAAAAAACACTTATTTTGAGAAATTAAGTGTTTGGCAAATGTAACATCTTGCAATTTGAAATAACTAGAAAAGAAGTGTAAGAATCTGGAAATAGTCATTTTTGGAAAGTGTAAGGAAATCTGGAAAATTTTAAGCAAGTTAAAGTGAGTTTTTGGTCAACTTCAAACGACCATAAATCCTAGCTCAGGATGAGTTGGGTGTAGTTCCAAATATGGTTGGAAATCTCTTGGAATGATCTTTCCAACGCCACTGAGTTTGCACATTTCGATATTGTATGAGTAAGTTATGCCTTTCGGAAGTTGGGCAGTTGGATTAGCAAATGTCCAATCCGGATTTTTGAAGGGTAGTTTGGTCTTTTCCTTGCCCGATTAATTAAATCCATTTTAGTAAATTAAGTGGGGTCAAAAACTGAGTTAGTTCAGTTTACTCCTTTGAGAAATAGAGTTAGGGCTTTTGGAGAAAGAACGCAAGAGAAAGGAGAAGAGGAAAAACAAGATTCACCAAGAACGATCGATTTTGGTTGTGGATTCGCCAAGGAATTTATCCTACAAGGTATGTGAGTCTCTCATAGCGTTGGGTCCATTCATCCACGCGCCAAGCATGTTTAATTCAGTGAAATTCGTCCTGGAAGAGTTGGAAAATTGATGTTCTTGACAAATATTCTTGAATTTGAATGTTGTTAGCGAATTAGGACGAATTGAGAAGTTTATGAGATCCTTATATTGAGTTTAGGGTTACTTTGAGTTAGTTTCTTGAGTATACATGCTGGGCATCGGGGTTTAAAACAAATTTGAGGAAGATAATCGAAGTTAGGTGGATTGAGGCTGAAAAATGAAGAAGGAAAAAGTCGGACAACTTACATGAAACAAGTCTGCGTCGTGGACTTGTTTCCCCTGTGAACAAAAATCTGCTCCGCGTTGCGGAGAGGACGCGGACTCCACTGTTTCAAAATTTAATTTCGCAAGCATTTATTTAGGAGCATCTCCGCGTCGCGGACTTGTTCCAAGACGGTGATTTCGTAACTTTTCTCAAGTTTAGCTATTCCAAATCATTCCTAAACATCAAGAGACATTTCCTATCACAAATCATAATCCTTGAATCCATAATTCAAATTCAAGGAAAGTAAAGAGTAAATTCAAGTAAAGTTAAGAGTCAAGTCAAGTGAAGTTTCTTAAAGTTTTCAAGAGTGTTTAACAAACGTTTTAACTTCGTTT
>JAJOOS010005010.1:0-25179 GCA_029582725.1 Solanum chiquidenum
TATAAAATGTACATCAGATTAGTGTATCATGTATAAAATGTACATCAGATTAGTGTATCATGTATAAAATGTACATCAGATTAGTGTATCATGTATAAAATGTACATCAGATTAGTGTATCATGTATAAAATGTACATCAGATTAGTGTATCATGTATAAAATGTACATCAGATTAGTGTATCATGTATAAAATGTACATCAGATTAGTGTATCATGTATAAAATGTACATCAGATTAGTGTATCATGTATAAAATGTACATCAGATTAGTGTATCATGTATAAAATGTAATGTATCTTACTTAACAATTAATGTATCTCGCGCATCAGATTAATGTATCAGTGCTTATATTATTGTATCCGTTTTGAGGGATTTCTGTAATTATAAATTTTTAAGGGATAAATTGTAATTTTGCCTTAAAAGTATGTGATTCTGTAATTTGCCCAAAAATTAATTGAATGAGTACCTTTTAATAAATAATAATTGATTTTAGTTATACTTTTTATTTATTATCATTTATAACAATACATAACAATATTATGATAAATCTGCAAGATGTATTATAAGTGAATTATGTATGCAATATATATGTATTATAATTGATTTAAAATATACTATGCTTGTTTGGTAAGAAATTGACACATTATATTAAAATGTGTGATAAATGTATTATCCATTAATAAAACTTGTATTATATGTGTTTTATAAATTGTTCTCTATAATATTTAATAAAATTGTATTATAAATGTATTGAGAGTGATCAAGTGAGAAAAAATGTTATTGCAATAACTGGTAAATATTTTCTAATATAGTATATTTATGTAAGTTTCCCTTGACGGCGCATAATACATTTGGGCCTCTTCATTATTAGGCTTTCTACTAGAATTATTACACAAATAGCCAGTTGGACTTACTAGGTATACACTGATTATACATGATTCCAATATAATTTATGATAAATTTGTCTCATTTTCATTTCCATTTTGTTTTCTGTTTAATATTGTTCAAAAAATATGTAGGACTATATTTGATTTTAATTTTTATACTCAAAAATAAATAAAAAATTAGAAGATCAGGTAGTTATGAAAGAGTAAAGTGAGTATCATGAATGTGTATGTGATTAAAAACGTATTAAGAGTTCTATTCGAAGAAAAACTAATTAAATTATAAACTGTACATTGTACAAAATTATATAAATATGTCAACACTACATTTCTCAACCAAGTACTTACTCTATGTAATTTGAAAAACTCTGTATGCATAGAATTGGAGTATATATAAATAGTTGGAACAGATCTGGTACTCATACTATATATAAAGTGAATCTTTGGACGTTTAGGATTAGACATATGAAGCATTGGACAACATCTTAAATAAAAATTATATGTCTTGTCAAAGAAGAAATCCATGTGTTATCAAGTAGGATTTTTTATTTAATCGAGATACACACCATTTTACTGATAATAAGAGTTGGTTATCAAAAAGTGTTTTCTTCAAGAATGTGTATAATTGATTCTACTGAATTTGATTAAAATACTGAGCTAGCGTTTGATCATAAATATCGCTTCTATGTTAACCATTGCATTTGTTTTCCAATAAAATGTTGTTGCAATTCGTTTGTTATATATTTCCTATTTGTATATATTAGTACTATTGAAGGAAGCTTAATTTTGTAATGGCCTACTTAGTTGTCGGTAAAAGGTATCGATAACCTTGAAGTTGTCAAACATTTTCAATAATTACCAGACATTTTCTTCATATTTGCTGCCAAAAGAAGCTAATTTCTGGTTGACAAAATCACAGACTAAGTAGAATCATTTTCCTAATTATTAATTCCGTCTGGTTAGGTGGGGGTGACAGCTTAAGAGTAAATGAACATACCAAAGTTCTCACGTGAAAATGACGGTACAACTAAAAGAACATTTATTTTGAAAGAAACAGTTCGGTGTACAAAACATTCCATGTTAACACGTTCAAGAAAGAACCCCACCTCAAGGAGTGTGATGTAGACATAGTATTCTAATGTAAGCACAACTCAAATTCATAACTTACATACGTCTCATGAAATTACATAACTTTACTGTTACTTCGAGACTTCTTTCGTAAAGAACATTTATAGTGAACCATAAAATTGATTTTCCAGGACAGCTTAGAGAGTTTCTTCATAAACTCATTTTTTCGTGCATCACTCAGTTGGGTTCGTGGATAAAAATAATGGGCGTCAATCACTCTTTAGCACCTAACTTTCATCATTTATGTCAATCATACATAATAAATAAATATTTTTTCTTTACAATAATCTTCTTCTGGCCCTATGGATGTGAACTGAATTGGGACACACGGCATAAGCTGCTGAATGTTAATAAATATGTCAGAAAATAGTCAAATGCCCCCTTAATTTATTATCGAATTTTCAATTAAACACTTATATTTCACAGGGGTCCTATTATCCCCTTATATATTTTTAAAATTGAATATATAGCCCCCTAAAAGGTCACACCCAAATTTGTGTTAGAAAGTGAATGCACTCGCCTGCCACGTCATATATATTATTTTTTAATAAAAAAGTTATTATCTCTTTCTTTATTTTATTTTCCTTTTATATATTTTTTTTCTTCTCTTTCCGGTCCCTCTCTTCTTTTCTTTTTCTTTTTTCTTGACATTTGTTTGATGAAACTTTTTCTGCCATTGAAGAGAAAATTTCAAGTTTTATTTATGATAGTTTTAAGCTTACAGTAATGAAATGTGCAGTTATGAAATTTTAAGTTTTATTATTGAAAGATAAAGTTACAAATCTTTGATAATCTTTCGTTTTTTGCCATTGATTAATCTTTTTTCCACCATTTTCATCTTCCTTGCAAACATCAAAAGTTTATCAATCAACCCAACTCATTTCTTCCTTCCTAGCATTAATATTATCAAGCCTTAAATCTTTGATATGTAAAAAAAAACTCAAGTTTTGGAGGAGTTGACCATATGTTTCCATGTTTTCATCATCGATGACCGCAACAACAATTTTGAAAGGTAAAATCTGGCGAGAATTTTATTCCTAACTATTTCATCCACTATTTGATTGATACTCAAGTTATTTTCATGGATGAATTTGTCGAATTCTTCAAATTGAGGTAGTGAATACATAACAATGAATCTTTTCATTTCTATTTTCAAAATCACATATGGGTTTCGTTGACAATCCAAAATTCTTTCTGAACTTGAATTTAAATTATTAAACTAGGGCACCAAAAATCAAGATAAGAATTTTCTAACCCATGCCATTTGGCCATGTGGTTAGGCATGATGATTAACAAATTTAATAATATTAATAAAGAGTTGGTTTTCAAAAATTTCTAATTTCATGCACAAATTGAATAATCAAAATTCAAGAATTAAGAGGAATAATGAAAATTCATGGTGAATCCAATGAATGTGATGGTCGCGGCGGCTTAGAGAAGGTGAGTGGTGGAGAGATTTGGTTTATGTTGTTGTGAAGAAGAAAGGAAATAAATAAGAAAAATGAATAATTAAAAATACACATATTTATGAAAATAAAGTTTTATTATTACTCTCTTTGAGAGAGTGATATACACTTCACTGTGCCACATAAGCGTTTAGGAAGTAAATTATATCAGTTTTAAACAATTTAGGGGTAATAGGACACCCATGAAGTTGGAGTGTATAGTTAGAATTTCAGGTGGACTTTAAACTTGTGCTTATTTGGTAATTGGAAAGTGACAGGAAATTGAAATATATTACTCCGTTCTTGCCGTATTTGAGAAAACTTTTGAATATTGGTTTTTCTTATGTTTTATTTTTAACTTATATATATACATCGACCACTAATTAGTAATTACTAGTCGGCACCACACTTACTGAGCAGTACTATGTTCTTATTTTTCAGTATACTAATCTCACTATTTAAAAATTGTTACGTGTAATTATCTTTTAAAGTAATCTAATAATGAAAAACTGTTCATGTACGTAAATTGTAAAATACATATCCTTCCAAACAATGTGAATTTCAGTACAACTTACCTATTATTTCGTTTACCCACAATTTCACTACATTTAAGAATCTCAAATTCCAAGCCAAGCAATTTTTACAAAGTAACAAGTGGCAACAAAACAATACATAGACACACACATGAATTTGACAAGTACACAACAACTGATAATTCTTGAGTTAAACTTCTTAAACAATCACTCAACTAATAATTATTACCTCATAAATCACTTACTTTGTTGTCGAAAACTAGAATTAAGAACAAAAGTGATTTTCTGAGATAATAACTATTAGTTGAATAATTATCTAAGAAATCAATTCTCATATTCTTGAAGCAGACGTGTAAACTGGAATAGGAAAGAATCAGAGCTTGCCTTCAATCCTTGCATTTGTAAGCCCAATACAAGCATCCACAAAATCTTCATCAATAAAATCTGTAGAATATATTTGTAACCGATCACCATAACCTCGACAAATACACTCCTTTATAAACAACCTTGCATGTGGACGAATCCGATTCGTCACCGGTTTCACACACAACACCGGATTATCTGCCTGAGGCGTCACCGTATTCTCCACTCTGTAAAAATATTTCCGGGATGTCACCGGTTGTTGCTCACTCAAATGCTTCATATTGCTCTCGAATTTCGTTTCAGGCAAATCAGTGTCAATCCAATTGTCCTTTAAATACCCAGCGCTCCACAACGGACTTCCATGTTTTGGCTCAGGTGATTTTCTTGGTTTCCAAACACATATTACTCTTTTTGGCAATATCTCTGCTACTGTCTTGTTGAAAACAGAGTCGTCTTGATGGATAAGAAATTCCCCCAATTGATTCTCTAAATACTTGTCGAATTCCGGTGGATCATCGTGTCCGAACTCTGTTCGGATCTCGAGAATTATGATCTCTGATTGAGTCTCCGACAGGAATTTCTTAACATCGCTGATCACAGCGTCAACGTTGTAAGAAACTAGAATACCATGACATACACGACCATCTTTTTGAACTCTGATGTCAAGAACACGGGTACCCATTACCTGTCAAAAACATAATTAAATAAATAAATAAGTACTCGATAATAACATAACTTAGTAAGATGATCGCACAATTTAACATTACCAGCTGATTGTAAATGGATAGGGATTGTGTTCGGGCAAAAGGGCGAGAAATAAATGGGATCCCGATTTTGTTAGTTGCTGAATCATGTGTACCAGGCCAAACGATCTTATTCACGTGAAGTTTATCGAGAGCAAGTGTTGACATCCAATTTTTTCTATCTTCTGGGCAATGTTCACAACCAGGGAAATCGGTGCTATCTTTCTCCTTGAGATCACAAAGAAGTTTCTTCTGAGTACTAATTGCTTTTCTTCTTTCCATCTGTTTTGACAAAAAAGAACCCATTTTCACGATACCTCAAAAAGAAAAGAAAAACAGTTTCTTTTTTCCTTTCTCTCTAATGTTTGTAGTTGGAAAGCATTAAGTTTTTTGCGTTTAATATAACGCCTTTTTTCTTTCTTTTTAATACATCAATTATTATGACAAATAAAGAAAGTTCCTTTTCAATATTTTTAATATCCATGTTGTGTTGACATGCCTTCAAAGTGAATTGGTCCAGTTGTCTTAACTACTGAGGGGTCGGCTTCATTGGAATTATAGATACAAATTTAGAAAGTCACAATTGTTAGTAATATTTTATTTATGATTTTTGGATTGAATTTGATTTTATCATTTTTCCAGTTGGCTGGTTAGGCATGAGCCAGATGGCAATTGGAGAATTTAACAACAATTATGAGAATTATCATCCAAGAAAATGTGACAATATGATATATTTTACAAGTCCATGAGTGTAATTCTAGAGTAATAAATATTTAAACGTGTAGCAGGTAGAATAAATCCGGGACTTAAAAAGGTACAAAACTATATGTTTCATTTTCGAGGAGATTTAGTAAAAAAAGGATTGATACGTAAAATATAAGAGATTTTTATGATCTTAATAGTCAAATTGTAACAGGTCAGATGAGATCATACTCAAACATTTTGCAACTGGAAATTTAGGGCCGGTTTGGCAATAGATTTCCCAAATAATATTTGGGGAAAAATTTGGCAAATAGTGTTTGTCCATACAATTTATCATTATTTCGCAAATATTTTTGGCAAATATCCCAAATACTAGTTTTTTTCTAGTATTTGGGATCTTTTAAAATTGAAATTTTATCCCAAACTTTTATCTTTTACAAAAACACCCTCTATGTAGTTGTTTGTGTCGTATTACATATTTTTTCACGTGAACACCAAAGTAGTGATGAAATATTCAGTGAATATTAAATGATGATATGATTGTTGATAAAAATGATGAACAATCGGCTCAGGGTAACAAAGTCGTGTGCTTTGTCTACTTCACGATGTATGGAATGATGCTTGTTGCACTCACTCCAAACTACCACATTGCACTAGTGTCATGGACACTATTTGTTATTGTTCCAACGAAGATTCAATTGATTTGTAATACAAATTTATGATTAGTTTTGATAGTTTTTAAAACTTATGGGTATAAATCATATTTTTCTAAAAAAGTGAAAATATATTTCCCAAATACTATGGCCAAACACATGGTGAAATTTCACCCAAATAATATTTGCTAAGAATATTTAGAAATCTATGGTCAAACGCTAGATTAATACTCTCTTTCTATTAATTTGTTTGGCTTATAAAGTATGAGGATTAAATTAATTATATTTTTATGAATTAAAATTTATTATATTTTTAAAAAATGGGAATAAAATTCACATGTTTAAAAAATATTTAAAAAAATTATTGTTAGTATCCAAATAGTAACTAAAACAAATAAACTAAAATAGAGATAATAATTTCAAAGCACGGATGCATTTAGGCGAAATAAATTTGGGCTTCCAGCTTTCCGGCCCATCTTTAAGGTTTGGGCACATTCATCTCCGAACACAAAAAATTGAAATTCTAAAGCATTTTTTAAACCATTATATTATTGTAAATTTATCTAATCTAATGATGCGACAAATTTATACTCTTTCAAGTGGGGTAATTTGGCCCTGCGATATCATATTACGGTATGAAATTGTGAGATATAATAAGTTTTTGGATATGCGATTTCATGTTGATCATATCATGAGACAGAATCTCATATTCTCCAAAAATCCTGGTTTGAAAATTTCATATCATGATTTGAGATTTTTTAAATACAAAAATCGACCAATAAGTTTATATTTTGTTAAAACAACCACACATTTATATCTACTAACCATTTATTTCATATGTAAATAAAATTTATAATCACATCATTACTTTTAAAAATTATTATTCTCACCAACACAAATTTATTATTACTTTAAATTTGGTGAATATAAATGAAAAAGTAGGAATTGATTTGGTGAATATATTTCGGAGGGAGTAATACTTTTTTGGTTTTTCATAATATAAAAACTTCTCTTTCAGCTACATAAGAAAATGTTTAAAGCAATTTAATATGAAAAATGACAAAATTGGTGATGTATGTTTGATAATCACTACTTTCAATATGTTTGATTTTAACACGAAATTAATGCATATAAAATGTGTAATTGCACACAAGTGAAACAAGGCATGAACTATTATGATATTGACACACAAGTGAAAATTGTCATAGCTTGTACAGTGTTACATAATTATTTGCGAGAATATCAAAGGAGTGATAAAATATTTATAGTCTATGAGCATGAAAATATAGTTGCGAATGATATTGACCAACAAATGGCTCAAAAGTAACAATGTTGGTTCGTCTTCTCGGTCATATGATCGATAAATGCAAGTTCAACGTGAGGAGATTGTTCGTACTATGTGGGAGGATTATATTAAAGACTAGTACACTACAATTAATTAAAGTTAGATGAAACAGTTTCTTAAAGTGGAGAACAAATAGCTTTATAATAATTTATTATGCGATGTTATAAATTTTTATTTATTTGATAAGATTGAATAAATAGTTGAAGCTATTTTATAGTTTTACAACTTATGAGATTCTTATGTTTATAAAAAAATATACAATACAAAAATTTCATATTTCATATCCAAACAAAACTCTAACTTCATCTCATAATTTAATATTATGATATCATATTATAATTCCATATCATGATTCTATATCACACGACTTAACGGGCCCTAAGTCAATGCATTAGCATTTTAGCAAGGAGGAATGATAAGATTCTGAAAAAAAATGCCTATGAGACAAGTGCAATCAAATAATCAATCAAAGGAAACTTACATAAATATACTATATTAAAAAAATATTTATCATTTATAGCAATAATATTTTTTTTTTCACTTGATCACTTTTAATACATTTATAATACAATTTTAATACATATTACAAAGAACAATTTATTATTCACATATAATACAAGTTTTATTGATGGGTAATACATTTATCACACATTTTAATACACTTATAATACAATGTCTCAATTTCTTACCAAACAAACATAATGTATTTAAAAACACAGTTATAACACATATATATTGCATACATAATTCATTTTTATTACATATTTAACATAGTTTTGCTATGTATTACTATAAATGGTAATAAATAAAAAATATCGCTAAAATCAATAATTATTTATTAAAAGATATTCATCTAAGTAATTTTTCCATCAGTCAACTAATCCTCAAACATAATAAACTACTTTTTTGTTAATATGTATATGGGTATACACGTCTTATTGTCCCAAGGAAATTAATCTAAATATCAGTGACTATAGTTGCATTCTACATAGCTATAACATTATGAAAAACATGTTCCACCTTTTTTGCTGATTCGGATGCTCTAGTTAGGACTAATTCTATTTTAACTATTGCCTTTTTTTGTTACTATATATTCGTCCTTATTAGATTAATGCTAAAGTGATCGATTGTCAACTGATTGATTCTATAACATAAACTCAGGCATATATAGTTCATGCCTCAAGTAGTGCAACATAAATATACTACTTATTGAATTGGGGGGTCCAATTCAATAAGGTGTGTACAGGGCGGATGTGTCCTTCGGATGCTCAAGCACCCATTAACCTCGTCTCGAAATATAGATATATCTGTGTAAAAATTCAGATGTATTTAACTGGTGCATTGATTCTTGAGTGGGTGCTTAAGTCTCTTATTGTCTTAGATGCGCCACTGGGTGTGTAGCTACCTACCTACCTACCCTTTTATCCAACTTTACATTTTTTTTAAATCTTACACACATTAACGCAATCAAGTATCGATTTTATTTGAGTGAGGTTATTCAATGCGCGAATCCAGGTTAACCGTGCTCTAAAGTAAGAGTTGAAAATATATAAGTTATATATAGTGTATTAGTGTTATATGTCCATCCATGTATATCAACTAGTAGTAACAACAAACAAAAGCTACTAAGATAAATCATAATTTCTCTTTCAGAATTTTTCTTTCCTTGCTAATACTCCTCTCATCAAAACTTTGATTACTCTTATTTAACAACATATATAATCTGAAATTCATAAGCAAACATTATTTTACCTAGTAACAAGTGGTAATTAATAAGTACATACGAACCTGAGTACACGAAACAACCAACATAATTCACATATTCATGAAACAAAAGAAAACACATAATTCTACAATTGAAAGAAAGCAAGCTCGGCTAGTCTTGGCGTTGTACTCTTAACACATAATTCAGAGCTTGCCTTCAATCCTTGCATTTGTAAGTCCAATACAAGCATCCACAAAATCCTCATCAATAAAATCAGTTGAATATATTTGTAACCGATCACCATAACCTCTAGAAATACACTCCTTTATAAACAACCTCCCATATGGACGAATCCGATTCGTCACCGGTTTCACACACAACACCGGATTATCTGCCTGTGGCGTCACCGTATTCTCCACTCTGTAAAAATATTTCCGGGATGTCACCGGTTGTTGCTCACTCAAATGCTTCATATTGCTCTCGAATTTCGTTTCAGGCAAATCAGTGTCAATCCAATTGTCCTTTAAATACCCAGCGCTCCACAACGGACTTCCATGTTTTGGCTCAGGTGATTTTCTTGGTTTCCAAACACATATTACTCTTTTCGGCAATAACTCTGCTACTGTCTTGTTGAAAACAGAGTCGTCTTGGTGAATAAGAAATTCCCCCAATTGATCCTCTAAGTATTTGTTGAATTCCGGTGGATCATCGTGTCCAAACTCTGTTCGGATCTCGAGAATTATGATCTCTGATTGAGTCTCCGACAGGAATTTCTTCACATCGTTGATCACAACGTCAACATGGTAAGAAACTAGTATGCCATGACAGACACGACCATCTTCTTGAACTCTGATGTCAAGGACACGGGTGCCCATTACCTGTTAAAAATATATAATTAAGTACATAAAATAAATAAAATTCAAACAGATGATCACACAATTTAACGTTACCAACTGTTTGTAAATGGACAGAGGTTGGGTTCGAGCGAACGGACGAGAAATAAATGGGATCCCAATTTTGTTAGTTGCTGAATCATGGGTACCGGGCCAAATTATCTTGTTCACGTGGAGTTTCTCTAGGGCAAGTGTTGACATCCAATTTTTTCGATCATCTGAGTGATAATCAGAACCAGGAAAATCGATGTTATTTTTTTCCTTGAGATCATACAAAAGTTTTTTCTGAGTATGAATTGATTTTCTTCTTTGCACTTGTTTAGAGAAAAAAGAACCCATTTTCACAATAGAAGAAGAAGTAGAAGCAATTTAGCAGTTCTCTTCTTCTGGGAAGTTATCTCTATGACGTTTGTAGTTTGAGAATATTAAGTTTTCTGCGTTTAATATTTATATGCATTATAACGCCTCTCTTTTTTTTCCAATGCATAGTAGAAACTTTATCCAATTACGAAAAATAAAGAAATTTCCTTTCAAATATTATTTAATAACTTGGGTATTGTTTGGACAAATTTTAAATTGGGTTGGTTTAGTTAGATACAGATTGGCCTGCTTCATAGGAATTATCGGTAATAGTATTTAATGGTATGATTTGTCCTTCATATGGGTTCACTTTTACTTTTTGATTTTAGAAATCGAATTAAGCATAGTAGGACATAAATTCTTTAAGAACGTGAGACATAACTAATGAAATATTATGATACGAAAATATTAAAAAATATATTTCTCTTTAATAATTAGATAAAGAAAATTTAATTGAATCCTATTCATTACATAAAATACCCTCGATTGGTCATGATGTTCCAAATGGCAAACGTGGATGAATAAGCATATGCGACATCTTAGAATTATACAAGAAGTTTCAACAACCAATATGAACACAATAATGATATTAATCAAAATATTGAATGTGATTCTTGTAATATTTGAAGTGAAAAGTATTAAAACGTGTAGCAGGTGAAAGTGATCTGTCACTTTTTAAAAAGGAGAAGATTTAAGTCATAAACAATTATGGTATATTGAATTTCTTAAAGTATTATTAGTGTAACTCTACCTTATCATAACATGGTGTTTATCATTTATTATAGGTCCCAAATCAGAGTTGTTAAATAAAGTTGTTTGCAATTACATCATGACTTGATTTATAATTATTATTTTTATATATATTAATATATAAAACTCATACTAAGACAAAAAGGTAGATTATTTTAAAGATTGTTGACTAAAAACTTCTCAATAATATGTTGAGAATAGGCTATTCATGGTTATGGTTAAAAAACCAAATCAAATCAATATTTTTTTTTTTGATATTTGGTTTGGTTTGGTTTTAAATTTTGAAAATCGATATTATTTGATTTGATTTTGGTTTTACTAAAAAACAACCGCAAAAATAACCAAACCGAATCGATAAATTAGATATATAAATTTTATTATTATTTATATTTATTCATAAATAAAATATAAATATTTTGTTAAATTTTAATTAATTTTTCTTTAACTTTACTATTTTCTCAAGCCCACCACTTAAATTTTAGCCCAACTATTACAATCCTCAATCCAAGTCCAACAAAATCTAATACCTTGGTCTTTACCTACCCTATCTCACATAAGATAATCACACATTCTCTTAATTGAATCACTTTGTTCGTGTAATAATAATTCTAGTTTCGCTTAATTGCTTGACTGAACCGACAATAGTTTTCCCGTGGATTATTCATGTACTATGTGTTTGTGTCTATCGAGATATGTATGTCCTCTAAAAATTTATTACTTTTCAAATAGAAAAAAATAGAAAACTAAACCAAACCGATAATTTTTTTTTTCCGTTTGATTTGGTTTGATTTTAGAAATTTAAAAAACCGACTAGATTGATTTGATTTAGGTTTTAACCAATAACCGATCTAAACCGAACCACAAACACTCCTAGTTGAGATCTATCATATCGACAAGATTCATGAAGTTATAAGATATGGCTAATAACTTAATCATGGGACAAACATGTACTTCGATTTAGAGATGGATTCAAAATTTAAAATTAATAACTTACAAATGGATGCCGTTTTTTATATATTTGACTAATAATGTATACATACAACTTACAAGTAAACCAATGAACAATTTCCATTTGGGCTTCCCAGCCCATTTTTATGGATTGGTCACGTTTCTCTTTTAAAAAACGGGCTTTAAGGTAGAGGCTTAAAATGCAATCTTCCTTTATCTAGTAAAATTATTGGTTACCACTTACCTATGTAAGTATGTCACGTTCATCAAGAACAGATAATGCTTAAACTATAGAGAAAAGACATAAAGTCATCATTGAAGTTGTCTTGAATTTTTAAAAAGACACCTTAACTTAACAATTGTTCCTATTATCCCACTAAAGTTTTTAATATTTTTGTAAAAGGGTCATTTTTTACTCATTCCCTCACCTGGGTTGTGTTGTGAGCACACACAACAAGCGCGTGAAACAGTGTTTTCACTGCGAATAACTAATTTAAAAGTGACAGGTGTCCCTTGTTTTCTTGATCAATTAAATATTTTCTTTCTTTTCATCATCTTCCCCCAAAAGAAAGCTCAAAAAAGAGTTGTTGGTGCCTCTCTTGACAGACGATTTCGTCATCAACTTTGGTACTCTCTTTTATGAATTCACAATCTTTTCCAAGCGCAATAAGGTAGAAATTTGTTTTCTCTTTTAATTTCCAGTAGAAAAGGTTAATTTGAAGTTTTTCAAGGTTTAATTTCTTCTTAATCTCATTTAGTTTTGAGTAATGAAGATATTTTTATGATTAGGTTTTGAAGGAAAATTTCAAATGCAGTGTTTGAAATCAAGAAAGTTGAGAACTCAACACAATCGTTTGGATTGGGAGACGAAGAGACTCTGGAAAGCTAAGAAATAACAAAAGATTAAGACTTTTTTATTTTTGAAATAAATCGGGTCGCAGCGTAGGCAACACGCGTGTTGTCCCAGATGAGGGAATGGGTCAAAATGACGTTTTTACAAAGATATTAACAACTTTAGTGGGGTAGTAGGACGGTTGCAAAGTTAAGATGTCTTTTTGAAAATTCGAAACAACTTTAGTTGTGACTTTATGTCTTTTCTCTAAACTATATTTAAAGTTGGAAAAATTGTATGAAATAAAAAATTATTAATTTAAATTAAATATTATAGCCATAGTTTATTTTATTTGTAATTCGCAGTAAATATCCCATTTTTTTCCATCTGATTCGATATACAATTAGCCATTTTCGGTATACAATTAACCATTTTATACATTTCAGTATAAATGTATTTGTGTTTGTGTTTGTATAAAGCGAGAGAAAAGTGTATATACAAATACAAATACATATATTTTTGTCCATACACTTATAATTATACAAATATAGATCTTATTATACAAATTACAATGTATAGATGAATTTATACAAAATTGAATAATTTGTATTAAATTGGATGTATCTAGCGAATTATACAAATCAAAAGTTCCATAGCAAACATAAAATTTGTCATGGAGTGCAACTATGCAAACCATAGCTATAACATACAAATATGATTTTTATGTTTGTTATTGAAGCCGTCAATATGGCTTAGCCTGTTGGGCCGGCCTGACCTAACCCTTGATTTGATAGGGCTGGACTACAATTTTTTGAGCCCATTTAAGAAAATAGCTTTTTAGCCCGACCTGAATAAGCATGCCAATTTGTGGGACTTGAGAAATATGGATAGGGCCGGCCCGTGGGTCAAATAAAAATTAATTAAAAATAAAAATAAAATAGATTATTATAAATAACAAGAGTCTAAACTCAAAAACTGTTTAAAGTTTGAAATATAATAATTTAAATACAAATTATATTTATAAAATATGTATTACATAAAATAAAAAATTTCTAAAATTTCTAGGGAATTACTACATATGCCATAGCCTATGGAATATTGTCATAGTTTTTGTGTTTTATTATGATTATTGGAAAACAATTAGGTTAATATTTCTATTTAGCTATTTATGTTTTTACTTGAAATCAAACTTAATAAATATTATAAATATAATTTTATTTGTGTATTTGATTAACAACTAGTAATACTAACACCATGTAATATTGTCTAGTCGATATTTATGATAATATTTTTAAATTATAATTTAATTTTAAAAATTATAAAAAAATATACTTTTAAGAAAAGAGAGCTGGTCCGGCAAAGCCCGTAGCCCACGTACTTGTGGGCTAGGACAACCATTTTCTCGCCCACACCTTAAATGGGCTAGCCCGATCTGACCCGTCAAATTTCAAAGCATATATGATTTATCTCGGATGAGGTGGGACCGCTCATATTGACAACTCTATTTGCTATATGTTGAAAGTTGCTTTTTAAAGTTAGGTTACTTTTATAAGTGTGTTAAAAACTTAAAATAGAAAAAAGGAGTTAAACTGAATTAAGTGGCATGTAAATAAAAAGTTTTAAAAAATTTAGAGTATTTTCTTATAATCTAACGATTCATCACCATTGGTTGCTTCATCAGTAAAATAGCAAAAGATCATTATACAACTATTTAATTTTTAACTGTTGCTTAATCTAGTTTATATCTCCACATATAAAAGATGTAGGTTACATACATTAAATTACTAATATAGTATAAAAGTTGTACCATCATTTAAAGTAATTAACTATAATAGATTATTATTCTATATCTTAGGCTAATCTAATTGATGAAATGGTTAATGATCATAACTACAAATTAAACTAGCTCAAAATAAAATTTTAAAATTAAAAAATCTTAACTACAGTTTAAATTCGAAGATTTAATTCCAACCAAATTGTTAAATATTCGACCAAATTCAATCTTAATTAAAATGTCGTAAGATAAAGACTTGCTACTATTTATTTTTTCGTCTCTATGTTTTTTATTAAGAGTGCCTACCCACCCCTATATAAAACTCATTTATCTCATAAACACACAAAAAATCTAATTAATTACTATTATATTTTTTTCAATAGAGCTTATTTTTTATTAATTTAAATTTTATATTAAATGAAAAGGGAACAAACAAATGAAATAGTGATAGAGAACACGTGATAAATAAAGAAATTGAGTGTGATTTTTAGGAGGACAGCATGTTATGACCGTTGGATCTGAAATCCCTTAACCCTCTGAATCCGTCGATAAACCCCTTATCTTCTCAAAACTTCACCTACTGCTCTCCTTTTTCCTTTTTTCGCCTCTCCAGAAATTGAGGTAACCACAAGGAAGATCCTCTCTTTTCACCAATCTTAACGAACACCTTTTTTCTTTCACCATCTTCATCATCATCGTAATCGACGTAGACGGATCGTAATCGACATAGACAGGTACTTTTCGCTTTTCTTTTGGTCATTTCTACTGTTTTTGTTAGTATCCTTTATATATTTTTACTGGTGGTTTTAATTCTTAGAAATGGGTTATCTGAGCTGTTTAACTGTGGTTGATTCAATTTCTGGGTTTTTAGTCTTTTTGGATTTGCTATATGGGTCCGACGAGATAATGTGATTTTTTTGGTGCTAGGGTTTATTTTTGGCTTGACTCATGGTGCTGATATTTAATTCTAGACGTATAGTTTAAGTTATTGTGAGATCTCTTTTTACTATGGTTAATTGGGATTCTGTGTTTTAGTTCGTTTGATTAGAATTGAAGAGAATACTGATTTGTAGTCTAAGCTATTGTAAGATCTCATTTGATATGGTTAATTGGGTTTTAATTCGTTTGGTTGGTTTATGGGTACTAATAGATAACGTTGTCCTTTGGATGCTTGGGTTTTTCGCCTTGATTGTTGTTTGCTGCTGATTTGTAATTCTTGAAAAAAAAGTTCTATTGGGTATTCTGAGATCTATTTTAAATTTTTACAGTAGTTGATGGAGTTTTATCAGTTTGTATTACTTTATGGGTCCGAATAGCTAATTTGGTCTTTTGGGTTCTAGTTTTTTTTTTCTTGATTTTTGTTTACTGCTGATAGTTTTGTGATTTGGTTTTCTTTTACTGTTATTTTTTTGTGATTATAATTCTGTTTGATGTTGATTTTGTTATGTGGATCTAGGTTTTGTTGAAGTTTATTTATGATGGAAAATGGGGAGGAAATATTTGGCAAGGCCCAAATGGACGAGTGGAATGGTGTAGTAGATGAAACTGTTGAAGTGCGGCCGGAGGAAAAGGTAGCTGTGGTGTCACATGTATCAAAGGAATCGGAAGGGGATGAAGTATTTGAGGAGGCAATAGAGCCAGAATCTCCTGGTTTTGGTGTTGAGGATGGAGTTGTTAGTGAGGGAAGAAATAATGGCAACTCTGGGGATATTAATAGTTCTATTGAGGACAGTAGGAATACTGAGTCAAGGGACGATGCTGAGAACTTTGAGGAAGCGGTTGAAGTTTTGCATGAGATACAGCATGCTGATGATGAGTCTAATCAGAAGGCGGATGTTATCTTGAAAGAGGAGCCTTCAGTTGAGAAGCAAAGTTCTCATGAAATCGCTACACTGGATGAAACAGAAGTGGTTGAGAAGACTATCATAGTAGGGAAGGGTAAAGATGACATGTCTGAGGTTGCAGATCCGGGTGCTGCTATAGAAACTGAAACTTCAGTAAATTGGGATGAAAGGTCTGGTGAACCAACTGAATTTGAGAATGGAGTTTTC
Source organism: Solanum chiquidenum (assembly GCA_029582725.1). Lineage (NCBI taxonomy): Eukaryota > Viridiplantae > Streptophyta > Magnoliopsida > Solanales > Solanaceae > Solanum > Solanum chiquidenum. The sequence continues at coordinate 17,110 of JAJOOS010005010.1, forward strand.
GATCATGTGAACTTGGGAGGAACTCAAAGTCATGATGATGCAAAGGAAACAAATTCTGATCAACAGGATCAAGAGGTTCATGGAAAATTGGATGCTCAGGATGCCTATGAGGCGAAAGCGGGTAATAATGTTCTGCAGAACCAGGTTCATTCATACAAAGATGCTTTGCTGCATGACGAAAAGAAGGTTGATGTGATTGAAACATCTGCTGTTCAGCCTGCTGGGCATCAGGACACTGCTGACGTCCACAACAATGTCTCAGTTAGTTCTGAGTCTGTGCTGAAAGATGAAGGAGACACTGAATGGGAAGGAGTGCTTAAATCTTTGGATTCTGATGTTCAGGATGAAGAGCAGAAAGATATTTCCCCTAATGATGCTTCCACAAATGGTCACCTCAGTGAAAGCTTGAACCCAAGTGATGAACTCAAAGAAGAAGCAGGGCCTAGTCCAGAACGGATTAATGGTTATAATATGAATGAAGAGCAGATAGATGTAGAAAAAACAATGCCTAGTCCAGAACTAGTTAACAGTAGTAATAAGGATGAGGAGCAGCAGATAGATGGAGTAAAAGCAGTGCATAGTCCAGAACCCGTTAACGTAAGTAATAAGGATGAAGAGCAGCAGCTAGATGGAGTAAAAGCCATTACTCCAGAACCAGTTAATGGTAGTAATAAAGATGAAGGGCAGCAGTTAGATGGAGAAAAGGCCTTGTGTAATCCAGAACCAATTAAACGTAGTAATACGGATGAACAGCAGATAGATGGTCCAGACAACGACTCTGTTTCTATTCTACAAGGAGGACTCTTCCCCGTAAAGGCAGAAGTGACAGAAAAAGAATCAACTGGTCCAGAACTAATGGGTGATGCTACTGATGATCAAGGACTGAAATTAAATGAGTCCCCTACTATGGAACCAGGAAATTTGAATGACAGGACCAATGAGCAGAAAGATGTTTCCGTTTCTGACTCTTCAGCTTCTGTGAACCATACCGGAATTTCAGTAAGGGGTAGAGTGACTGCAGATGATGAAATGTCTAAATCATCAGAAGCGTTGCCGTCTGACAATCATGAGAAGGTCTCGAAGGTTTCTCAAGATGCAGGTGTTGGAGTTGAGAAAGTTGTAGAGAAGGAATCAGTGTCAGTTGTTGTAAAGGACCTGAAACAAAGTGTTCCTAGGGTTAGGGAACCTGAAACCAGATCTGCAACGGAGCACCCATCATCTTCCAATGCATCTGCAACTCGGATACCGGCACCTGCCGGCCTTGGTCGTGCTGCCCCACTATTGGAACCTGCTCCCCGAGTGGTTCAGCAGCCTCGTGTAAATGGAACAGCATCTCCTGCACAAAGCCAGCTTGTTGAAGAATCTACAAATGGAGAGGCTGATGAATATGATGAGACACGTGAGAAGCTCCAGATGATAAGAGTCAAGTTTTTGCGTCTAGCTCATAGGAATGGACAGACTCCACATAATGTGGTTGTTGCCCAAGTCTTGTATAGATTGGGATTGGCTGAACAGCTGCGGGGGAGAAGTGGAGGTCGTGTTGGTGCTTTCAGTTTTGATCGTGCAAGTGCTATGGCTGAGCAACTTGAGGCAGCTGGACAAGAACCCCTGGACTTCTCTTGCACAATAATGGTTCTTGGAAAAACTGGTGTTGGTAAAAGTGCAACCATAAATTCGATATTTGATGAAGTTAAGTTTGACACTGATGCTTTCCAGATAGGGACAAAAAAGGTTCAGGATGTTGTTGGCACTGTGCAGGGAATCAAGGTTCGGGTGATTGACACTCCTGGGCTTCTTCCTTCCTGGTCAGACCAGCGCCAGAATGAGAAGATCCTTCATTCTGTCAAACGGTTTATTAAGAAGACACCCCCAGATATTGTTCTGTATCTTGACAGGTTGGATATGCAGAGCAGAGATAATGGTGATATGCCATTGTTGAGGACAATTACTGAAATTTTTGGACCATCAATATGGTTTAATGCCATAGTTGTTCTGACACATGCTGCGTCTGCTCCACCTGAAGGCCCCAATGGTACTGTAACAAGCTATGACATGTTTGTAACTCAGCGCTCTCATGTTGTCCAGCAAGCAATACGTCAGGCTGCTGGAGATATGCGCCTTATGAATCCTGTTTCGCTAGTTGAGAATCACTCAGCATGCAGGACTAACAGGGCTGGACAGAGGGTGCTACCTAATGGACAGGTTTGGAGGCCTCACTTGTTACTTCTGTCATTTGCATCAAAAATTTTGGCTGAAGCAAATACATTGCTTAAATTACAAGATAGTAGCGCACCAGGACAGCCTTATGCCACTAGAACAAGATCCCCTCCTTTACCTTTCCTATTGTCATCCCTTCTACAGTCAAGGCCACAGGTTAAACTACCAGCAGAGCAATTTGATGATGATGATGAGGCTTTAGATGATGATCTGGATGAATCTTCAGAGTCGGAAGATGAATCAGAATATGATCAACTGCCACCTTTCAAGCGCTTGACCAAAGCACAGCTGGCAAAGTTGTCCAAAGAGCAGAAGAAGGCCTACAATGATGAGTTAGAATACAGGGAAAAGCTTTTTATGAAAAAGCAGTTGAAGGAAGAGAGGAAGAGGCGGAAGATGATGAAGAAAATGCAAGCTGCGGCTGAAAGTTTACCACCAACTGATCCCAGCGAAAATGTAGATGAAGAGACTGGTGGTGCATCATCAGTGCCAGTGCCCATGCCAGACTTGGCGTTACCTGCTTCATTTGATTCTGATAATCCAACTCATAGATATCGATATCTGGATTCTTCAAATCAGTGGCTTGTGAGGCCTGTCCTAGAACCCAACGGTTGGGACCATGATGTTGGTTATGAGGGCATCAACGTAGAAAGATTGTTTGTTGTCAAAGAGAAGATCCCTATATCTTTGTCCAGTCAGGTTTCGAAGGACAAAAAGGACACCAATCTTCAAATGGAAATTGCAAGTTCAGTGAAGCATGGGCATGGAAAAGCAACATCTTTAGGTTTTGATATGCAGTCAGTTGGTAAAGACCTAGCTTATACTCTTCGCAGTGAGACCAGATTCTGCAATTATAGGAAGAATAAGGCGACAGCTGGTCTTTCAGTGACTCTCTTAGGTGACGTCATGACAGGTGGGGTGAAAATTGAGGACAGGTTGACTTTTAATAGACGGGGATCGTTGGTTGTGTCTGGGGGAGCCATGTTTGGCCGTGGTGATGCTGCTTATGGTGGTAGTTTGGAAGCGACGTTGCGAGACAAAGATCATCCTCTTGGTCGTTTCCTCTCAACCTTGGGGCTCTCGGTTATGGACTGGCATGGAGATCTTGCTATCGGATGCAATTCACAAACGCAGATACCTATTGGACGATACACAAACTTGATTGGCCGTGTCAATATTAACAATAAAGGGTCTGGACAAGTCAGTATCCGTTTGAACAGCTCAGAACAGCTTCAGATTGCTTTGATAAGCTTAATTCCACTTGTCAGAAAGCTGATTAGCTACTCTCAACCAGCACAATATGGATGATGATGAAACTAAGGCCAGACAGCGCACCATACAACCATTTAGTGACTTACAAATCACTTCTATAGTGGCCATTAGCTGATCGGCATCACTGAACGTGAGTACTCTTTTTTTTTTACCTAGTTTCTTTCTCAGCCATAAAATACATGCTGTTACTTCTCGTGAGCATTTTATGAAGTGGTTTTTGTAACATTTTTTTATGGGTAAAATACGTTATTTTGTTGGTATTACAGTTATTTTCTTCCATGACAGTGGTACTGCTTTCTAGTTTCAATAGCTTTTGGGTTATCTCCATCTGTTTGCATAGTTTCTCAACTGGGATCTGCTGTAGTTCTTGTTTTTCCTGTTTGACCACTAATGAATTACATTTGTAGTCCTTGTACTTGCATTGTATATGTATTTTGACTTTATACTTGGCCTTCACTGTTATCGCACACTGTTTGGTTATAATCTTTGGTAAAAAACCTTAGGGTGCATCAAGATAATGATGCTGGAAAAGGTTTTATGCAATAAAGAAAACTAGAAGGGGGAGAAGATGGAAAAACCCTTTTTTACCTGTTTCTGTTCCCATAAGAGTGCATGACGTGATCTGTTTGCCGCTTCAAAATTTCTACTCTCATGTCCATAACCTCTGGTGACAATGATATATAGAAAGAATGCATGCCAAAAGTTAAAAGCATTTTTGATGTTTCTGTCTAAATACATGCTTTTCCAATCTGATGAAGAACCTCTGTTTTGATGTTGGATAAATTCTACTGTTCAAATATTTACTCAAATGTCTTGCTCTATGTTGGAGAATGGTGAAGTTGATATTCATAATTCCATCAGTGACCTAAAAATTTGTCCTACTGTGGTTAAGACTAGGTAGAGTTGATTGTAAAACAACTTGTCTTATGCCTTGTAATGTAGCCTTCTCATTTTGCTTAAGATATACCCGTATCAAATGACTGTGCAATGGGCAGAAGTTCTTTGTGGGCATGCAAAGTATGCAAATAATTTTGCTTTAAATTGATCAAGCCCAATTCCGTTTAGTAATGCTGCAGGGTTTTGTACTACCATTTTGTTCCTCTTCACACCAGCCAATTCAGGTCTGCATCTAGTAATGCTGAACAATTAGACAACTGAGTGTTCATCTAGTTGGAGTGAGAGCTGGATTGATTTATATGAAGTTTGTTATTTACTGGAAAATGTTCCTATGCTTTTGAAGTATTATTTGCATTGTGTTTAAGGAAAAGTGATCTTGTATCTAAATGATGCTTCCCAATTAACAGCCATATTGCAGTTATATTTTTCATTTGACCCTTCTTTAAAGATGCAATTAATTAGGTTTCCTGTTCTAGCATAGGAGGAAGCAGTAGTTCAGATTAAATTGCTGTATATTTCAGCTTTAGCTGTATATTTGATTCCAAGTTGTTTGCAAGGTGGCATGTTGTTTCCATGTTGACAACTTCCATTGTTGATATAAACTAACAATGTGCAGATGCAATTTATTTTCTTGTGAAGAAAGGAAGGACTTGCATTGTCTGGCTTCGCTAGGAAAAGTGGTTTTCCAGATCATCCAAAGGCATGCCACTGTAGCCTAAGAAGAGTTTAGCTTACGCTCGTCTTCAATTTCCAATTTTGTTTATTATCATAATGCTGAGATTGGCTTTGCTTGTAAACTCTTTCGGGTTAATCCTCCTAGACTGAAACTTCAAGTCTTGTTTAGAGGTTTTTAAATGTTGATGATGAAAAATGGGTTAACATTATAATAGCAATTAGCAAGTAGAATTGGCTATTGCAAGTGCGGTTCTGTGGTCGTCTTCTCCTTTATGTTTTCGTTAGTCTTGATATTGTTTTACGATATTCTGATGGCTAGAGTTTGTGGATGCTTGTGCTTGTATATTATTAACAAAACATATAGGCCAAGTGGAAGAGCCAAAGCAGAATCATGATCATCTGCAGTCTCTTTACCAAACATGGTGGCCCTCAATTTCCCATTGCCCATCAAATGGCCACATCTTTTCTTTGATTGCTGAATAATTATTTTGATATGTTTATCGTTTTCCTATTGTTTTCTGCGAATCCATGTGATCCTCAATGGACATCTTTTTCGATTAAACATTGTGCTGATGGAGTCTTCCATATCAACTAGTTTCTCTTCGTCGACTACTTCTTGGACCATTGGCACGGTGATGGAAGATTGATAGTGTTTTGGTATATTATACACATACTTTTAACTTAAGATTACAACATTTAAAAAGTTTCCGTATCAAATTTTATGCTTGATCAAATTAAGATACGTAAATTGAATCTAGAGAGTAGCCGGGGGGGGGGGGACCAAGGTCGTCCCCCTCTCATAAGTCAATAAAAACTTTCTTTTATCAATAAAGTAGTAGCAATTATTATATAAGTTGACTTTTACATCGATTAATAATGAATTATTATAAGATTATACTCAACAATAACAAGTTTATCATTAGAAAAATAAGTCTTCCCAGTAGCGACACCTTTAGCAAGCCGGAAAACACCGGATCCACCAATAATCGACAATTCTCTGTATTCTTGGGATTCCGCGACCCGGCCCATTACACTCACAGTACTACCATTATAAGGCCCATTAGTGAACACAAAATTGAAGTCGAAAAATAAGGCCAACTCACTCAATGATGGCGATCCATGGATTCCCTGAGCTCGGCCCACTTGTTTCGAATTAGGATCCGGCCCAACAGTCAACGGGTTATCAAACATTCTCAACATGCCAAAGAATGTGGGTGATTGAGCTGTAATGTTGGCTTGAGCAATTATAGGAGCTGTTTGGTTATCTCCTCCAAAAATTTCATGAAAGTAGAAGTGAAATTTGGTGGTTTTGGTGTTTGCATAAGGGAGATTTTTGAACCATTTTTCAACTGCTTTTGGGCTTTTATCAATGGCAGCTGCTGTGGCAATTGTTAATACCAAGCTTATTAGTCGAATGACTATTTGCTTCTCCATTTTTCTCTTATTATTGGTAGGAGTTGATTGGAATTTGGAAACAAACAAACATATATATATATAAAGAGTTCTTGAAGCAAGTTGTCAGCCCTCGTGGTTTCAACTACAAATCTCGACTAATAGCCGTTGACTTTTATTACTCTTTCTGTTTTTTTTTTTTTTTAAATGATCCACTTTGATTTAATACAGAGTTAAAAATATATAAAAAAAACTTTTTAATGTAGTTGCTAGTAGTCTTGTTCAACTTGTGTTTTTCTGTAAATGATCTTATTAAAGTAAGTTTAAATCTATACATAAATAATAAATCGACGATTCTCTTAAATTGATTTTGTCAACGGTAAAGCAGTCTATTGCAGAATTAAATTTACTCTTCTACAAGAAATTGTTTTTTCTTCTTCTTCTTCTTTCTAGATGCATTTGCTTCTTTTCCACCTATTAACACAAAGTCAACAAATTGCTGATCATCCCCAACTAGCGAGACGAACGTGGAAAGGAAATAAGACCATTTCGGATCCGTTTGACCATAGATTTCCCAAGTAATATTTGGAGAAAAATTTATCAAATAGTGTTTGTCCATACAATTTGCCATTATTTGGCAAATATCCCAAACTTCCAAATACTAGTTTTTTCTAGTATTTGAAATCTTTTAAAAATTGAAATTTTACACCAAACTTTTATCTTTTACAAAAACACCCTCTATAGTAGTTGTTTGCGTTGTATTATATAATTTTTTACGTGAACACCAAAGTAGTGATGAAATATTCAATGAATATGAAAGTGATGATATGATTGTTGATGAAAATGATGAACAATCAGCTCAAGGTATTAAAGTCATGTGCTTTGTCTACTTCACGATGTATGGAATGATGCCTGTTGCACTCACTCCAAACTACCATATTGCTCCAGTGTCATGGACACTACTTGTTATTTGTTGAAACATAGATTCAATTAACTTGTAATACAAACTTATGGTTAGTTTTGATAGTTTTTAAAACTTATAGGTATAAATCATATTTTTCCCAAATACTATGGTGAAATTTCACTCAAATAATATTTGCCAAGAATATTTGAAAATCTATGGCAAAACACAAGCTTCATCTTTCTCAACATGTTACCTTACTATAAACTCGAGTGGTTCTATGATGATGCCAAGAATGAAATATTTAAATTGCCTGAATAATATCCGTTAATATAGAACAAAAAAGTTGCTTACAAAAAATAAGAAAAAATTCAAACATATGTGACAATTGTAACATTGTAACCAACAATTGCATCACCATTAGAATTTGCCGAATAAGTTTGAGCAAGAGCATACCCACGGGCCAACCGAAAAAGCCCGGTCCCACCAACGATAGCCATCTCACGAACCGGGTTCATTGCCGGATTCAAACTCAATAGGCTAAATGAACTCCCTTGATAGATACCATCTGTGAACCCATAACTAACCACCATGATAAGACCCATATCAGTTTGACCAGCAGACCCATATAGTCCGCGGGCTCGACCTACTAGCTTTGAAGTTGGTTCAGGTCCAATAGTAAGTGGATCATCAATCATCAACAAAGCCCCAAATAA
>JAJOOS010005011.1:0-23137 GCA_029582725.1 Solanum chiquidenum
GGAACTCCATGAATGGAAGGAATCCATGGATGAAAACTATCATACCTTGATGCCAAAAGCTTGCAATCAATGGAGGATTAGGAGACTTGGTCTTGAAAACCCTAGCTTGACTTCAACTTCTTCTCTTAGAGAGATAAATATTTGGGGAAAGAACTTGGAGAGATTCGGGGAAATATAAAGAGTGATTTAGAATGGTTAAATTTTAGGCTTAAAAGCTTATATAGGGTCTAGGATTAGAATTTAAACAACCTAGTTTAGGTATTCGATGCATAAGAAAAGACCCATATACCCTTGAAAAAAATAACTGTCGAGTTTTATATTTCTAAGTCAATCTCCACGGACGGGTCTACTATCCGTGGACCATTCTACTGTCCTTGAACCTGTCCGTGAATCATTGTCTTAGAATAATATATTTACAAGGCTTAGTTTCAAGGATGGGTTTACTGACCGTGGACTCTTCCTCCTTTCCTTGAACACTTCCGTAGACCCCTTACCTTAGAATATTTTTCACAAGGCTTGGTTCAAGGATCGATTCACTGATCGTGGACTCTTCCACCGCCCTTTAACCCTTCCTTAGACCCTTTCCTTTGAATATTTTTTACAATGCTTTGGTTCAAGAATGGGTTCACTGGCCGTGGACTCTTCCCCTTTCCTTGAACACTTCCTTCGTCCCTTGCCTTAGAATATTTTTCACAAGGCTTGAATTCAAGGATGGGTTCACTGACCGTGGACTCTTCCACCTTCCTTGAACCCTTCCTTAGAATATTTTTCACAAGGCTTGGGTTCAGGACTGGGTTCACATACCGTAAACTCTTCCACCATCCTTGAGCCCTTCCTTAGACCCTTGCCTTATAATATTTTTCACAAGGCATGGGTTCAAGGATGGGTTCACCGACCGTGGACTCTTCCACCGTTCTTGAACCCTTCCTTAGACCCTTGCATAAGAATATTTTTCACAAGTCTTGGGTTCAAGGATTGGTTCACTGACCGTGGACTCTTCCATCTTCCTTGAACCCTTCCTTAGACCCTTGCTTGAGAATAGTTTTCAAAAGGCTTGAATTCAAGGATGGGTTCACTGACCGTGACTCTTCCACCGTCCTTGAACCCTTCCTTACAAGCCTTTTGTTTTTTTTGAGGTGTGACACCTTTCATTGCACCATATCACTTGATGTGCTGCAATGGATTATGCATTTGGAGTTTTGCTTAATTGTATTATGTTTTATTCTCTGCACCATCAAGACTGTATGCATTATCAATTGTTCTTAACATAAATAACATGATTTGGGTAAGCATTTAGCATGAATATGTTGATGAGGTCGGTATTTACGGATATGAGTCTACATTATTCCTTTCTAATAACTTTATGGGCATGTTATTTAGGACTATGATCTTGGATTTCCTACATGAATAATTTTAGTGGTGTGGATTCTTCGTTATTGTAAAGAGTATATTTGATAGTAGAAGTGTCTTCCCTGAGCCTACACCCTAGACATGGCCGGCACTCGTGAACAATTGTTGCGAACCCTTGGTCTGACTTACTACTTAGCGGAAGACTGACTCAAGCAGATATACTAAATGAAAGTAGTAATAGTTTGAACAAAACATTTGAATAGCAATACTGAAAGACTCTCAATACTATCTATCTATGAAGCCTCTACTGTTTTAAGATAGGCGTCGTGACATGGCCCACGACAACCTTAACAACTACTAAAAGTAAACTAAAGACTGTAGTCCTCTAAAAGCTAGGAGGCCTCACCAAAAGCTGACGAGTGACTGGGTGATCTCAATGAAACACCTGTTGATGATCCTGAGCACCTGTATCTGTGTAAGAAAATGATGCAGGTCGAATGACATTAATTCATTGAATGTCTGAGTATTCTGAGTGAAACAATAACTGAACTGAGAGGCTGAAATATAACTCAATTGAAGTAAAGTATAAGCATGAGATAAAATTATTTAAGCTTCACAAATAAATGCAATAATAGCAAATACTGAACTGAACTAAAATTATTTAGGGAGTTTCTCTATCGACAACCATCACTATGAGCCTTGTGATGATACAACGTCTTACCCACATTTCCAGAGCCGTCCTATACCTTGTCGGAGTATAGAACACAACTAAACTGATGGATCCACTAAAAAGGCCTTCTTGAGGCAATAAGGAGTCGTCCAACTTTACGTACAATCCTATCCTACGCTGGCTACGTAGTTTATGGGATTCAAATTGTCTGAACTCTTACCCCATATTGGTGCTCAATACTACTCCCAAAAATATATATAACTGAAATGCTCACGTACAATATTCTCTGAGTTGAGATAATTTCTCAAAGACTTCTTTAAGAAGTGACTAAAGTTGTACTAAGTAGTTTTGAATTACTCTGAAAATTCTTTGTACTTTTCTGAAAATAGTGTGCTCTTTTCAAAGTAAAAAAGAAACTTTCGGATGTTGAAAGACTTTGATTCTACACAGTTGGAGAGTGCAGTTATATAAGTACTATACTTGTTTGATATTTCATCATAACTCATGTATTGTTGCAGACCATTACTTTAATCCTGATGGATGTGGAGAGATACAAATTCTTTCATCCAAATAGGTGGCTTACTGCCTCTAGTGGATCTCCTTTCTGGTTGATTGTTCTCAGGAGGTATGCTGTATAGGTAACTGTAATGGTTCACCATTCAAATCAACTATTAAATGATTGTGTTGATCTTCCTCTCTGGTTATATCATTTGTTATCCTAGAGCCTTCCTCAGTGCTTGTATTTTTACCAGGTTGTTGTTAACTGACAGGAATTCTAGACCAATGAGTTGAGTAATCCAAAACTGAATGAGTCTCAGTCTTTAAAGACAGGAACTGATGTAGTTTTTTCATTGAAGAATGGAAACACTGTTTCATTGAATAGTACAAAGAAGACTTTATCAATTAAATCTTACAAAATGTATCCTTTTTGTAATTCAGAATAACCCATATGGACAGATATGCTAGACCTAGATAATAGCTTATCATGTTGATTAGGCATATCAGCAAAGCATAAACAACCTAGTACTTTCAAATGAGAAAGAGATCCTTTTTCATAGAATTTGGCAAATGGTGATTTACCATTTAAAGCTGATTTAGGAAGCCTATCTATCAAATAAGCTACAGCCAGTACACAATGCCCCCAAAATTTAGTAGGTATATTAGCTTGTAATCTAATGGCCCTAGTCTCTTCAAGAATATGTCTATGTTCCTTTCATCCACATCATTCTGTTGAGGAGTGTAAACCCATGTTGTCTGATGAACAATTGCTAATTGTTTAAATAATTGATCGCATATTGTGTTGATGAACTTAGTACCATTATCAGTCTTTATTATTTTTTACTAATTTTCCAAACTGATTTTTGGTATGATTCATAAAGTATTGAAGGGATATACAAACATCAGATTTCCATTTTAAAATAAACAACCATGTATATCTTGAAAAATCATGTACAACTGTCAAGAAATATTTGTTCCCATCATATGTATCAGTCTTGTAGGGACCCCAAAGATCTACATGAAACAATTCAAAACAACTAGTACTTTTTATGCTACTAGACTGTAAAGGTAATCTACACTTTTTAGCACAAGGGCACACTGCACAGTCTACTATTATATTTTTAACAGTAGTGACATTAGTAGCAAACAGTGTACTAAGGACTGAAGTAGAAGTGTGTCCTAGTCTTTTATGCCATAGTGTCACAGCCTTAGACTTCAACTAAGAACGCCGTGCAACACTTGACAACTCGCTCACGAATATTTCACGATCTTGCAAGCTCAAGTAAGCCTTTTTATACTAGATCGCTAAGAGAACGAAGAAAGACACAAGAGAGTTTATAAGAAGACTTTTGTATTGCTTTGGAAGATTGCTTGCTTTTGCTTGGTCGATTTACAAATGGATGCCCCTCTATTTATACTACTAACTTAGGGGCTAAATGTAAATAATAATTGTTACATAAGTCCCTACATATTTACAAATAAACCTTTTTCTCTAGAATTCTCTACATGCGTAGAATATTCTAAGGCTTTTCAAGAATTCTACCTAGATATTCTAGTCTTTCCAAGAAGTTCTTCATCGTTCTAGAATCTTCTCATAAAAGCTAGCATACTTATGCTTCCAAATGGACAACTTTATGCTACGTGGCGCTAATGTGATGTGATGAGGTGGCGGGTCATGACACTCTTCCCCATCTGATGTTGTGACGACCGTGGCACATTGTTGTTGTATGAACAACTGAATCTTGTCTTCTCACATGCGCGACCAATAGAAAATTGACTCGATCAATACCCTTGTTTAACTCCTTAAACAATACATCCTTATTCTCTTCTAGTACTTTCTTTATACGTGGTGGCAAAAATGCTCAAGCACTATTGTTTTTAGTCACTTTCGCAATGGTGGCTTTGAGCATCGACACCTCTTTCGTAAGGCCCGTCATGAGCTGCATAGCCGATAGTTGAGCTTGTCCTTCTATCTTTAGTACCTTAATCAGGGGCACCATTCATGATCCTTTTTTCTCCAAGACTAAGAGTTGTTGGAGGTAAGAATTGGTCATCATGTGACATTTCTGGAAGAACGCTTGCCCAAGGATTATGTCAAAGATATCTAACAGAGCGACAATAAAGTTGGTTTTACCTTGACACTTTCCTTTCTTGATGCTTACTCCATGAGTGACTCAGCACAAGGGAGTCAGTGGAGCATTGACTGTCTTGAGGTGAGTGTTACTTGGATTGTAACTCAACCTCAACTTTGTTGCTTGGCTCTTGTTAATGATGTTGGCCTCTGCACCTGGTTGGCCATAGCATGGGCGGGTCTTCCATTGATCGTGATGTCTACATATTGTGCGCCATAATCATTTTAGATGAGAAGACCTTTCAAACTTAGAATCCTTAATGTGAGAAAACCTTTCACATTCATGCATGAGTTAGTTATGTGAACAATCCTTTCACAATAATTAACCACAACAACAACATATATTCTTTTACTCTAAAAGCAATCTACTTTAGGTCTCATCAATTCCATAATTCCATAATTCACCTTTCATAGTTCAAGACCTACATCATATCATCATAATTGGAAAACATGGGATTTACATGGGTTCATGGGGAATCATCATAAAAATCATGGTGTTTCATCAATTCATGCATAATAGATCATAATTCAATCATTTAAATCAACATTGAAGAGAACCTATGACAATTGAAGAAAACCTTAACTCAATTGCGGATTTCTAACTTTGAAAATAGGAGAATTTGGAAACTCCATGAATGGAAGGAATCCATGGATGAAAACTATCCTACCTTGATGCCAAAAGCTTGCAATCAATGGAGGATTAGGAGACTTGGTCTTGAAAACCCTAGCTTGACTTCTTCTTCTTCTCTTAGAGAGAGAAATATTTGGGGAAAGAACTTGGAGAGATTTGGCGAAATTTAAAGAGTGATTTAGAATGGTTAAATTTTAGGCTTAAAAGGCTTATATAGGGTCTAGAATTTGGATTAAAACGACCCAGTTTAGGTATTAGATGCATAGGAAAAGACCCACATACCCTTGAAAATAATAACTGACGAGTTTTATTTTTCTAGTCAATCTCCACGGACGGGTCTACCATCCGTGGACCATTCTACTGTCCTTGAACCTGTCCGTGAATCATTGCCTTAGAATAATTTTTTTACACTTGGGTTCAAGGATGGGTTCACTGATCGTACCTTCCTTGAACCCTTCCTTAGAGACCCTTGCCTTAGAATATTTTTTCACAAGGCTTGGGTTCACTGACCGTGGACTCTTCCACTGTCTTTTAACCCTTAGACCCTTGCCTTAGAATATTTTTCACAAGGCTTGGGTTCACTGACCGTGGACTCTTCCACCTTTGAGGAGATTTGGTCTTGAAAGCCCTATCTTGACTTATTCGCTTTATGTGCGCTTCAGTGTCGTCATCAAGGTTCAAAGACAAGCTTTTCCTTTCCAATGAGCCTTTTATGAAGAAGTGAAACTAAATATTTAATATTTCACTTAACCATAATTTTTTTTCAATTTCTTTGATCATATATTTATCCTTCATGTTTATAATTATTAGTCTTGGACTAAACATATATATTTGTATTCTTTTCTCTCTTTGCGACATTTTTCATTAAAGACTACGCTTTATTTGCACTTTGCGCTTAATGCCCCCATGGACCTTAGAGCTTTTTGGGCTTTTCGCCTTTGATAACACTGGCTGGTCTAAAATCTCAATCGGAATTTCCTCATATGAAAGATTCTCCTTAACTCCCAAACCTTCTAAGGGGACTATAGATGTCGAATCTCCTACACACTTCTTCAACAAGGAGACAATGCACCAATGCCAACTCACTAGGCAATTCAAGTTCATAAAAGGCAATTACCAGTCAACGTTAGTTGGAATGTGATCTTTGCCTTTTTTTCCACATACTAAAGGCCCCTCTCTTTTTCCTTATCGCCTTAGCGCAGACAGGAAAATCGGCATTTCGAAAACGAGCGACCTTGCCAATTCGTCTCAAAATCTGATATGGGCCCACATAACGGGGACTAAACTTCCATTTCTTCCCAAATCTCATTACACCCTTCATGGGTGAAATTTTTCAAGTAGACCCTTATTTACCTCAAACTCAAGATCTTTTCTTCTCACATTGGCATAGGACTTTCGTCGACTTTGAGTTGTTTTCAACCTTTCTCTAATAAGTCGAACTTTCTCCATAGCCTCATGTACCAACTCGAGACCTATAAGGGAAACTTCACCCACCTCAATCCAACCTATTAGCGATCTACACCTACCATATAGCTCCTCAAAAAAGCCATACCAATGCTTGAGTGATAGCTATTGTTGTGCGCAAACTCCATCAAAGGTAAGTGATCATCCTAATTACCCTTGAAGTCAATTACACATGCTCTCCACATATCTTCCAAGGTTTGGATAGTATGCTCCGCTTGCCCATCGGTTTGTGGGTGAAAGGCCGTACTAAGCTTAACACGAGTACCAAGACCCTTTTGGAAAGATTTCCTAAACTGAGAAGTGAATTAGGTACCACGATCAGAGATAATGGATAAGGGCACTCCATGCAACCTTACCATTTCCTTCAAATATAACTTGGCATTCTCCTCCGCCAAAAAAGGAACCTTGACGGGGATAAAATGAGTCGATTTCGTCATCCGATCAACAATAACCCAAATTGAGTCATGTTGTTGCCGGGTGTGAGGCAAACCAACAATGAAGTCCATGTTCAAATCTTCCCACATCCAAGTAGGGATGCTAATATCTTGAGATAAACCTCCCGGCTTTTGATGCTCGACTTTCACTTGTTGACAATTGGGACACTTAGCCACAAATTCCGCAATATCTTTCGTCATCCCATTCCACCAATAGATCTCCCGCAAGTCACGGTACATCTTGGTGGCTCCCGGGTGTGTTGAGCATGTACCATGAGACGAGAGATGTCCATGTCATTGATGAGCATGGCAGTACGACATTCTTTAACCACCATTTTAGACACCACCCGAAACGAACTTACTCATCATTGCCCTAGGATAGGCAATCATAGTGGGAGCATATCGAGATAGTAGTGTGAACATCAAAGCATATTCTTTCACACTCATATTTCCTTGATGAAGGTTGATGAATTCAAGAACCTTCGCCTCCCTGGACGTGGCCGGCACTCGAGAACAATTGTTGTTCCCCAAGCGAACCATTGGTCTTACTTACTACTTAGACTTAGCGGAAGACTGACTCAAGTAGATATAGACTTTAAAACTAAAATAAATCATTAAGTCAAATCACTCAATTAAACTGTCTGAAAATACTGAATGAAAGTTGTAATAGTTTGAACAAAACATTTGAATAACAATACTGAAAGACTCTCAATACTATCTATCTATGAAGACTCTATTATTTTAAGATAGGATTCGTGACAAGACCCACGACAACCTTAACAACTACTAAAAGTAAACTAAAGACTAGAGTCCTCTAAAAGCTAGGAGGCCTCACCAAAAGCTGACGAGTGACCGGGTGATCCCAATGAAACACCTATTGATGATCCTGGGCACCTGTATCTGTGTAAGAAAATGATGGAGGTCGAATGACATTAATTCATTGAATGTCCGAGTATGTTATATATATATATATATATATATAAATTACTCTTTACTTTACTAGGGAGTTTCTCTATCGAAAACCATCACTATGAGCCTTGTCATGATACAACGTCTTACCCACGTTGCCAGAGCCGTCCTCTACCTTCTCGGAGTAGAGAACACAATTAAACTGATGGATCCATTAAATGGGCCTTCTTGAGGCAATAAGGAGTCGTCCAAATGTTCGTACAATCCTATCCTACGCTGGCTACGTAGTTTATGGGATTTGAATTGTCTGAACTCTTACCCCATATCAGTGCTCAATACTACTCCCAAAAAATATATATAACTGAAATGCTCAAGTACAATATTCTCTGATGTAGCTGAATGAGTTGAGTAATCCAAAGCTGAATGAGTCTCGGTCTTTAAAGACAGGAACTGATGTAGCTTTTTCATTGAAGAATGGAAACACTGTTTCATTGAATATACAAAGAAGACTTTATCAATTAAATCATACAAAATGTATCCTTTTTGTAATTCAGAATAACCCATATGGACAGATATGCTAGACCTAGATAATAGCTTATCATGTTGATTAGGCATATTAGCAAAGCATAAAATACCTAGTACTTTCATATGAGTAAGATATGGATCCTTTTTCATAGAATTTGGCAAATGCCGATTTACCATTTAAAGCTGATTTAGGAAGCCTATTTATCAAATAAGCTACAGCCAGTACACAATGCCCCCAAAATTTAGTAGGTATATTAGCTCGTAATCTAATGGCCCTAGTCACTTCAAGAATATGTCTATGTTTCCTTTCAGCCACATCATTCTGTTGAGGAGTGTAAACCCATGTTGTCTGATGAATAATTGCTAAATTTTTAAATAATTGATCGCATATTGTGTTGATGAACTTACTACCATTATCAGTCTTTATTACTTTTTACTAATTTTCCAAACTGATTTTTGGTATAATTCATAAAGTATTGAAGGGATATACAAACATCAGATTTCCATTTTAAAAGAAACAACCATGTTTATCTTGAAAAATCATCTAAAACTATCAAGAAATATTTGTTCCCATCATATGTATCAAGTCTTGTAGGGGCCCCAAAGATCTACATGAAACAATTCAAAACAACTAGTACTTTTTATGCTACTAGACTGGGAAGGTAATCTACACTTTTTAGCACAAGGGCACACTACACACTCTACTATTTTATTTCTAACAGTAGTGACATCAGTAGCAAACAGTTTACTAAGGACTGAAGTAGAAGTGTGTCCTAGTCTTTTATGCCATAGTGTCACAGCCTTAGACTTAAACTAAGAACACCGTGAAACACTTGACAACTCGCTCACGAATATTTCACGATCTTGCAAGCTCAAGTAAGCCTTTTTATACTAGATCGCTAAGAGAACGAAGCAAGACACAAGAGAGTTTATAAGAAGACTTTTGTATTGCTTTGGAAGATTGCTTGCTTTTGCTTGGTTGATTTACAAATGGATGCCCCTCTATTTATACTACTAACTTAGGGGCTAAAATGTAAATAATAATTGTTACATAAGTCCCTACATATTTACAAATAAACCTTTTTCTCTAGAATTCTCTACATGCGTAGAATATTCTAAGGCTTTTCAAGAATTCTACCTAGATATTCTAGTCTTTCCAAGAAGTTCTTCATCGTTCTAGAATCTTCTCATAAAAGCTAGCATACTTATGCTTCCAAATGGACAACTTTATGCCACGTGGCGCTTATGTGATGTGATGAGGTGGCGGGTCATGACACTCTTACCCACTAGATGTTGCGACGATCGTGGCACATTGTTGTTGTATGAACAACTGAATCTTGTCTTCTCACATGCGCGACCAGTAGAATATTGACTCGATCAATGCCCTTGTGCAACTCCTTATACATTACATCATTATTCTCTTCTAGTACTTTCTTTATACGTGGTGGCAAAAATGCTCTAGCACTATTGTTTTTAGTCACTCTCGCAATGGTGGCTTTGAGCGTCGACTCCTCTTTCTTAAGGCCCGTCATGAGCTGCATAGCCTGTAGTTGAGCTTGTCCTTCTATCTTTAGTACCTTAATCAGGGGCACCATACATGATCCTTTTTGCTCCATGACTAAGAGTCGTTTGAGGTAAGGATTGGTCATCATGTGACATTTCTGGAAGAACTCTTGCCCAAGAATTATATCAAAGATATCTAACAGAGCGACAATAAAGTTGGTTTTACCTTGACACTTTCCTTTCGTGATGCTTACTCCATGAGTGACTCTGCACGAGGGAGTCAGTGGAGCATTGACTGTCTTGAGGTGAGTGTTACTTGAATTGTAACTCAACCTCTACTTTGTTGCTTGGCTCTTCGTAATGATGTTGGCCTCTACACCTGTGTTGACCATAGCACGAGCGGGTATTCCATTGATCGTGATGTCTACATATTGTGCGCCATATTCTTTTGGATTCTCTGATTGCTTTGTGATAACTCCACATAGACCAATCAGGCCCAACTGCGTCGTGCCCAAACCATGCCTAGGTTCTTGTGTATCTTTCTCTTTCCATTCTTGTAATATGGCACTAAGATTCTTCAGTTCAGGGCGTCTTGCATAGCCATGCAGCCCACCGCATATGTAGCAACTCTTTCCCTTTATAGTCTGTGTTTTCCTCTAACATCACTCTAACGTATAAACTTTTTTCCATCAGGCTTATAGGTGTCATGATTCTTGGGATGTGGTTATTGCTCTTTGCTTTTTCCATGATCTCCTCTACCTTGGTCATGACTACCTCTCTTCTCTTCTCCTTTTCCTCTGTCATGCTTAAAGTCTGTCAAAGCTTCTGTTTGCGTGATGACTTTCATCAATAGTCCTAACTTATTGGTGCTCCAACTCCATCTTGGCCCAACTTCGCAGCCCATCCATGAAGTGGAACAACATATCTTCATCCGTGAGGTTGGGAATCTGAAGCGTGAGGGTGGTGAACTCCTTCACATATGGTCGTATGTTGTTTGTCTGCTTCAACTCCCTAACTTGCGCTTTGCCTCATAGATGACGTTGTTGGGAAAGAATGCCTTATTGAACTCTTCTCGGAATTGCTCTCAAGTGTTGATGGTGCAAAGTCCCTTCCGTACGGACTCTTTACGCCTCCACCACAGCATGGCCATCTCCGAGAGGTACAACGCGACAATGTTGATCTTGTTCTCATCGCTCTTCACCCTGTTGCACTTGAAGTAGTTCTCCAAATGCCATCGAAAATTCTCCACCTCTTGCGCATCATGGATGCCTTTGAGGTGGCTTGGGAGCCTCAACCTTGTCCTCCCTATATCTGTCGTACGACGAGGATCCTCTAACATCAATTCCCACTTTGAGTGCTTTCATCTTGGCCTTCTTAGTTTTAATTGTGCTTAATGCATCCATGAGCCGACATCCAAGGAAGAGATGATTTTTTCATCTCATATTCCGCATGCCTATGTGCCTCCAACTCTTTGCAGATGTTTTCATTTTCGTCAAAGGTGAAGTCCTCAAAAGTCTTGACTCTTTGCAGATGTTTTCATTTTCGTCAAAGGTGAAGTCCTCAAGAGTCTTGAACTTGTAATCGATCCCGTTGAAGCGTCTGTCTAAAATCACCACAACCTTCCTTGTCGTGTCAACCCCGCAATCCACTCAATTCTAGGCATAACGTCTACGGGTTGTTCCCCACGTTCATCATCACTTGCCTCAGTGGACGAAGGTGAATGAGATGTTAATGCTTCACTTCGTGTAGGTTCACGCAACAATTCCTCATTCTTCTTAAGATTCTTCCTCCCTTTTTGGTGCTTCATCCACCATCCTGTCTGATGTTGTCGGTGTTAGCAGCGTTAATGTCTCCTCATTTGCCATTTCCATTAGTATGAACTTTTGCTTTGATACCACTTTGTCACGGCCTTAGACTTCTATGAAGACCACCGTGCGGCACTAGACAACTCGTTCATGAATCTTTCACGATCTTGCAAGCTCAAGTAAGCCTTTTAATACTAAATCGCTAAGAGAATGAAGAAAAACACAAGAGAGTTTATAAGAAGGTTTTTGTATTGCTTTGGAAGATTGCTTGCTTTTGCTTGGTTGATTTACCTATGGTTGCCCCTCCATTTATACTACTAACTTAGGGGCTAAAGTGTAAATAATAATTGTTACATTAAGTCCCTACATATTTACAAATAAACCCTTTTTCTAGAATTCTCTACATGCGTAGACTATTCTAAGGCTTTTCAAGAATTCTTCTTAGCTATTCTAGAGTCTTTCCAAGAAGTTCTTCATGGTTCTAGAATCTTCTCATAGATGCTAGCATACTTATGCTTCCAAATGGACAACTTTATGCCACGTGGAGCTTACGTGACGTGATGAGGTGGCGGGTCATGACACTCTTCCCCACCTGATGTAGATGCATTTCTCTAGGATCATGCATAAATAGGCAAACAACGCTTGCAGCAAATGCAATGTCTGGCATTGTATTGGACAAGTAAATCAATTTCCCTACAAGCATTTGTTACAAGCCTTTATCTACCACATAATCTTTTGGAGCATTGCACAATCTATGATATTGGTGTAGCCACTGGTTTATACCCTAATTTTCTTGTTTCTTTCGGCAAATCAAGCACATATATTTTTTGGGAAATAAAGATTCCTTGTTTTGAGTGTGCCACTTCGATTCCCAAAAAATACTTTAATTTACCAAGCTCTTTGATGTCAAATTCCTTGAGTTAACACTTTTTCAAATTTTGTATCTCCTCTGAATCATCACTTCTTACTATGATGTCATCCACATAAATAACAATGTTGTCACCTTTCTTATTTTTGAGTGTCGTATGAACAAGGTGTGGTCTGCTTGACTTTGTCGATACCCTAGCTTGATCATAACCTTTGTAAATCTTCCAAACCATGCACGAGGGAGGTGATTGCTTTAATCCATAGAGTGCCTTCTTCAGTCAACACAATATTCCCTTCTTGCTTTCAAAACCAGGTGGCACCTCCATATTGATCTCCTCATCTAAGTCTCCATGTAAAAAGACATTTTTTTAAAATCAAATTGTTGTAGGTTCCAATTAAAAACAGCAGCCAATGACAATAAGATTTTCACTGTATTCATTTTTCCCGGTGGGCAAAAGTCTCCAAATAATCAAATTCCATAGGTCTGTGTATAACCCTTTGCTACCCAATGTGCTTTATATCTTTCTATGGACCCATCTGACTTATATTTCATAGTTAACACCATTTGCACCCGACCAACCTCTTTCCTTTTGGTATTTCCGCAACATCTCAAAGCCGAAAAGAGATGTTCTACTTGCCTAGGTAAGGACCATGAACTTCTAGCTTAGATGAATTCACTAGCTATGTCTTTCTAAGACAATCCTACAAGGGCACGTAGTTAGGGACAAGTAGATTGCTACTAGAGACCCGTCCTCTACTAACGGGAGAGACTCCATCTCAATGTCCTCTCGGTGTTAAGAAAAAATTCCAACATAATAGGCATATTCATAAACATATCATCATATATGGAAAAGCATAATTAAGTCACTAATACAAGCTTAAGTCATCATAGAGTAGTTCCTTAAATCATGATCCTTACATGTGTGAGAAAACCTTTCACCAATCAAGATTTCTTAATATGTGAGAATCTTTCACAATTCATATGCTGTGAGAAAACTTTTCACAATTTTATTGATGCTTATCTTGAAAGCCACCTTAGTTCATAAACATTGTTTTCATAAATCATTCATATCTTCCATACATCATCATTCACAAGTTCATAGCTTTCTTCATAAATTCATAGTCAAAATCATGAATAATGCATGGGTCCATGTGAAGTCAATCGGAAAAAGTGTAATTGTATCAAATCATTCACAATAAGATTAAAATCAAACAATTGAATCATAACAAATAGGACTCATGGAGAATTGAATGAAACCCTAATCAAACTTGATGAAATTGACTTAGAACTTGGAAATCTCTTGGGATCCAATGGATGAATCGAACCATTGGTGAATTCTCACATACCTTGATGATCAAAGCCCAAAAGCAATGAAGGAAAAAGGAGACTTGAAGCTTGAACCCTAGTTTCTTCCTTGAACTTGAGAGAAAATTGGGGAAGATGAACTTGGATGGGATTTGGGAATTTGAGAGAACAAGAGGGTTCGGGTAGAACTAGGGATAGAAAGGTTGTTATAGGACTTAGATTTAGGGTCAAAACGACATAGTATATGTATTAAATGCGTAGAAAAAGACTCAAATACCCTTAAGAAATAATTGTCAGTGATC
The DNA here is from genome assembly GCA_029582725.1 of Solanum chiquidenum. Lineage (NCBI taxonomy): Eukaryota > Viridiplantae > Streptophyta > Magnoliopsida > Solanales > Solanaceae > Solanum > Solanum chiquidenum. The sequence goes on from JAJOOS010005011.1 coordinate 14,396, forward strand.
TATGGTTGAGAAGAGGAAAAAGAGAAGAAAGTTCAATGTATGTTGTTAAGCTAGTTAGGATACTCATACCAAAGGCCGATTCTCCAGGATGTTCGAGATAGCGATTTTTTCATCTGATAGTCTCATATTGTATAACCTGAGTGATATGATTAGAACTGAAACATCCTTATGGCTTCCTCCCATGGGCAATTCCAACTAAGAAGTAGGAAGTATAATAGGAAATATACGAGCAGTCATCAGTCCCTGATTATTCCTTCAGGGGATGGTTAACTATTTCATAAGCTTCTTTTCAGTGCCAAGTTAGCTTTGGGTCCTTCCAGACCCATCTTTATGCAAATTATTTACATATACTTGCCTTGTGTTTACACTTTACAGTGTATCTCCTCTACTTGATGAAAAGAAAAATAAGTTCCTTTCTCTTCAATTCTAGATTTTGTTTCTCTCACTAACATTTCCCCTTTTTCATTGTCATGCTTTCTTTGAAAAGGGATATTGCTTATATCGGCAAAATAAATTGGAGGCGGCTTTAGAGTCCTTGAAAGGGCAAGAAGGAAGTACTGATTCAATGCTGTTGGAATCTCAGATTTTGTATCATTTTGGAAAGATGGGTACATCTGTCGATATTTATCAAAAGCTCCCGAGTCTACTATAAATTCCTTGGAGATAAATCTTGTTGCTGGTCTGGTTTCTGCTGGAAGGTCTTCTGAAGTGCAGGGAACCTTGGATTCACTGAGAGTTCAAGCGACTAGCAGTTTTGAATTGGCTTACAACACTGCCTGCTCTTTAATTGAAAGGGAGAAGTACAAAGATGCAGAACAACTGTTATTGTCAGCTCGAAGGCAAGTTTGCCTCTAATAAGCTCTTCATAACATCATGAAAGAATTAGATTCACTTATTTGTAGGACTTTTATCCATTTTCTTAACACTTGATGATGCGCAATCTATGACTAGTAAAAAATTACAGAATTGGTCAGGAAACACTAATGGAAGAGAATTTAGCTGATGATGATGTTGAAATTGAATTGGCACCTATAGCTGTTCAAATTGCATTTGTACAACAGGTAAATTATCTTATGACACGAGTTTGAGTAGTCTTCTTTGCTTTGATAAGTTGCAATGATGCAAGTTGTTTTTTTTCTCTCTCCAGATTCTAGTGAACACCCAAGAGGCCGTTGCATCTTATACTGATTTTGTCAAAAGAAATTTGGCCGACGAGTCTTCACTTGCGGTGGCAGTAAATAATTTCATTGCTTTAAAAGGGGTCCTAAAGATGTCTCTGATGGCCTAAGGAAACTTGATAAGCTAATAGAGAAAAGTGATGGACCAGAGAAGTTCCAGCTTGCTCGGGGACTGGACTTGAAGCTCTCACAGAAGCAAAGGGAAGCAATATATACGAATAGGGTGCTGCTGCTACTTCATTCTAATAAGATGGATCAGGTATATTTTCTGTAAGATTTACATCTGTGTGCAATGGGTTCTCCTTTGAATATTTGATGCATTAGAAACAAGGAGACCCTTTGATTATTTAGTTCGTACCAAACATAATTCATCTCGGCAACTCACGTGCTCAAAGCAACACTAGTTTAACAATAGTAACTTTTAATATTTAATTCGTACCAAACACATAATTCATCTCAACAACTCATGTGTTCAAAGTACTTCTAGTTTAATAATAGTAACTTCATATATTTAATTCGTATCAAACACTGTTATGAACCAAGTCCAGCCCAATGTGGATGCCAGGGTCATGAAAGTAGTTATTGGGCTGACAAGAGTTATTGGACCGAGAACAAGCAATAGGGCCAGGTTAATTTGGGATCCGGGTTGAGAAGTGGGGTGGAACGGTTCCATCAAAAAGGGTAGTGGTATGTGATTTAGGGATGATGGAAAATTGTTGAGAAAAATGTTCAGCCCTCTCATCCCCTTGTTTGAGTCTAAGCTTCTCATCTTCCTTCTAGTTATCTTCTTCAATAGTTTCTTTGTTTTACTAGTTCATTATTGTTTTTGCGATTTCCTTGTTAGTTCCATTTTCCGTTGTAACTTTGATTTTAGCGATTATAATATTTGAATGTTTCTATTGTGAAATTGGAGTTGTTACATTGGTGCTTTCATGAATCGTACTCCAATGGCATCGATGGTACTGGATAGATTCAGCGGCGGCAATCCAACTGGGTGGATTTTTAGCGCAAAGCAGTATTTTACGTATCTTGGTTTCTCGGAAAAGGAATGGCTAACCCTTGCTCCTTTTTATCTCGATGGTGATGCTTATGATTGGTTCCAATGGTTATATCGCAACAAACAATTTTTTATTGGAAACATTTCACGGAGAAATTGGCCCTGCATTTTTGCAATAACTCTAACATGATCAATGACAACGTCAACACTGCCCTGGATATGATGCAGAAGTTGGACGAGAACTAGTCTTATATACTCTGCAAACTCGACAATGTCGTGCACTATCCGCTTGCTCCTAGTCATTAGTTGCAGATCCTGTGCTTTTAGATATGGACTCATCTTGCGACGATAAGGGATGAATCCTCTCATGTCTTTGAAGATTTAGTGTCCCTTGGTTCAGACACTGTTGATGTGTGCAATCAGCCCTCGCTTCAGACTTGTGTTATCCAAACACATACGCAGTTTTTTTTATCAGACCTCTCATGTGATTTGAACGATGGAATACTCAAGGAGCGGAATGATGAAACATTAGGAGGTCGCAGGAATATCCACCTACAAGGTCTTTGTTGAAATATCTTATAGGGATATTGACGTGAAAGTTGTCGATTCAATGAAGAATGATGTGGTAAGACCTGAAACCCAAGTGTTCGACGAAAGGTTTCACACAATTTCTACAATTAAGTGTGATTTCAGTAACCTTGTCAAGTTTGATGAAATATGGTTTGTATTCCCTTGTATGCTCTCAACTTGTAGTTTTAGCGATGATATAATTGCTTACTTAAGTGAACTCGACCCTACTAAACTTGCATTATCCTTCTATAAATTTCCACCCGATCATTTGAAATTGGACTTTCCATTTGATCCTGGTTCTAATATGCTTACCACATTTCTTGGCTTCGCAAAACTTTATTCTTTCATGGTTGTGGATGATTTCAAGGAGATCATTAAAATAATTGTATGTCATATTGATTCCATGTCGAGTGATCAATGTACTCAATTCCCTTATGCTTCCGATGTGAATCTGTTCATTGTAACCCCTGGTGGACGCCTCCAAGTTCATCACTTGCACCCTGCCACATCTGTACACACTCTTACTCGTGATGGACACATTTCAACTTTTTGGGTCACTTTCCTACATTCGTCCCACTATCGAACCTGCTGAATCTCTGATTGAAAATGAATCAACTATTTCTATTTGGGATCCTGGAATTAGTCCCGAGTTCATGACCATAATAGGTTATACCGAAAATGCGGACGCACATACACTGTTTGAATTAATTCAAAAAAAATGGAGTTGTTCCCTTTCTTGGTTTTCTGATTGGGAGCAATCAAGTCGTGTTGATGCCATGTATATTTCTATACGTTTCCGGATTTTGGAGCAGTTAGTGGGGAATCAATTGGGGACTGCATGAAGGCAGGGCAAATGGATGACATTGAGTTCTCCTTCTTATTTTGTGTGCAGTATTTTCAAGAGAGCTCTATACAACCTTTCGCCAACCAACAATTCAGACTGGAGCATGATTCTTCAACCTTATTCCTATTCCTCACCAGTCACATTGTGGGGTGAACAAGTTTGTGGACTTGGGTGGATACATGTAGGCGTTGCTGCTTCTAAAAATTTTAGTAGTTTCTTGGAGTTTATATTAGCACTCAATCATGTTGCTTGGATAAAGCAGTGTAATGCACTACTTGAACGCATTGATCCAGATTGTGCTAATACAATTAAGCTTAAGAAAACTAGGCAATGGAAGGGTCTTGAGCATAGCCCTTTCGTGAATCTGATGTTACTATTTACCTTCACCTATAGAGGAGAGCACTTTGATACACGATACTATCGAGGAAACGAGTATATTGGCATGGTCGAAAGACCATATCAGAGTCTATATCTTTCACGTGGTTATCAGAATGACACAAAAAAGTCTTGGCGTCTCAATGTTTTTCAAGAGCATGTCGTGCAAATTGAATGTGAGCACTGGTTATATTGACGGTAAGCAATTGGATAAATGTGCCACATGGGTTACAGCAAAATTAGTTGTTACTAATGTAAATGATTTTGCTCGCCAATTTAATTATGCACGTCTCGGCAAGGTATTTAACAACCAAGAATTTTTTCTCTTGGCGGACAGGGCATACATCAGTGGCTTGGTTGCTTCTGAGGTCATGTGTTCTCCTTTCGAGTCTGCAGCTGTTGTTACATTTGCTACACAATTTATGGGTGCTAAAGCTTACATTGCAGTGGTGTTTGGAAGTAGCTTGTTTGCACTTGAGGGCTTTGGTTATGAGCAAACCATCTTTTATGTTGTTTCCAGGTTGGTGGGTGTTGTAGGAAGCATACAAGATCACATACTATATTTTGCCAACATTGGTCAGTTTGTCTTGGCTACAATTGGTAGGGAATGCGCTACTAACATTGTTCTTGACTCGAACCTTGAGGACAAGGTTCTTATTGAGGACAAGAGTATTGTTATGAACCAAGTTCAGCCCAATGTGGATGCCAGGGTCATGAAAGTAGTTATTGGGCTGACAAGAGTTATTGGGCTGAGAACAAACAATAGGGCCAGGTTAATTTGGGATTCGGGTTGAGAAGTGGGGTGGAACGGTTCCATCAAAAAGGGTAGTGGTATGTGATTTAGGGATGATGGAAAATTGTTGAGAAAAATGTTCAGCACTCTCATCCCCTTTCTTTGAGTCTAAGCTTCTCATCTTCCTTCTAGTTATCTTCTTCAATAGTTTCTTTGTTTTACTAGTTCATTATTGTTTTTGCAATTTCCTTGTTAGTTCCATTTTCCGTTGTAACTTTAACTTTAGCGATTATAATATTTGAATGTTTCTATTGTGAAATTGGAGTTGTTACAAACACATAATTCATCTCGGCAGTTCATGTTCTCAAAGCAACACTAGTTTTGTAATATTTTATTCGTACCAAATACATAATTCATCTTGGCAACTCATGTGCTCAAAGCATCATTTGTTTAATAATAGTAACTTTTAATATTTAATGCTATCTGTGCTTCTATCTCACAAAGTAAAAGTGGCATGACATAAATACCTAATCTATTAAGGAGATAAATGTTCAAAAAACAAAATATTGGTTTAACAATATGCAATGTACCTATATACTTATTTATGTGTGAATATGCAGTTGTGATTATGTTCATTTTCCAAGTCCCTTGTCATTATATATATACACTTCTACTTCTACTTCTATATACCTTCTACACGTACATGTGATGGTCAACATGTCTGCATCACCTATGTGATTTTCATACTTATATATTAGTAAATAGAAGTAGATTTGTATTTTGCCTTTGATAATCTATTTTATTACTTTACTTATTTTGTACATTTTTGTAAATGAAGCCATCTTTTGGTGCTTTCTTAAAATGCTTATGCCATACTTTATCAACTTATATTTTGTCCTTGATATTATATTTTATTGTTTTAGTTGTTTTGTACTTTCTTGTAAATAAAGCCACATTTTTGTACCTTTTAAAGATGCTTAAAGTCATTCTTCACTTTCTTCTTTATCCTTCCTTTCTTTATCTTTGTTTTGCTACTGTTGATCTCAACTTCTTAATTAATGAGGAAATCTAAATTAGTAAACAATGATTAAGGAGAAATGTAAATTATTGATCTAATTAATGAGAAATATAAATTTTAGATTTTATATTAAGTTTATTTCAATTTACGTGATAATATTTGACTAGATACAAAAGTTTGAAAAAAAAAACAAGGTTTTTTAAATTCCTGTTCTAAAATAAGTCTAACATATTTGTGATAGTTATAAATCATTTCATTAAGAATGTTAGAAGTTTTAAAGTTAAATTGTTTGTAAATTAAATAAAGTGACATTTTAAAAAGAAACTAGTTTTACGGTACGTACATTGCACGTGTGTATCGTATATATTATATGATATTGTAAAATAGAATTATATTACTAAATTAAATTTTTTTAGTAAATAATTATTATTGAAAGAACATATATAGGACAAGTGGTGAGAAAGTGACATTTTTTTAGTAGTATTATTTTTTACTTCACTCAATTTTGTAAACACATTTAACCAACAAAATAGAAATAAATATCAATATAAAAAAAGTTACCAATAATCTTTCCTCTTGAGGTTATGACCATAAATGATGGATACCATTTAAGTACAATTTTTTTCCATAAATATTCATACTTGAAATTTAGTATGTGCATAACAATAATTTAATGTTAATATATGAACAACATCACTTATGGTGAAAAATATTTCATTTCTTTAATATTCTACCTATGGCTGCTCATGGTTATGGTTATAAAATCAAACCAAATCACAATCCGAATCAAATCGATATTTGATTTGATTTGGTTAGGTTTGGTTTTAAATTTTGAAAAATCGATATTATTTGGTTTGATTTTGATTTTACTAAAAATTAACTGCAAAAATAACCAAATCGAACTGAGAAGTTATATATATAAATTTTATAATTATTTATAAATAAAATATAAGTATTTTGATAAATTTTAATCAAATTAAGTTTTTAATTTTACTATTTTCTGAAGCCCAACACTTAAATTTTAGTCCAACTATTAAAACATTAAGTCTAAATTCCTCAATATTCATTACTTTAAAGATCACACTCTCTCTGTATTTTATAAAAAAATGTGATGCAATATTGAATAATTTAAAGATGGGTAATTGATTAGTTTTGACTATGAATATTGGTTGTTTTTTTAGAAGTAATTTTTCAATATTTTAAGGTGTAATTTTATTGAAAAGTCTATTGACAAGATGTTGAGATCTCCAGAATATTGAACCAACTTTATGCTATTGACAATGAGTTTTTTTAGTTTCTGAAACTTGGTAGATTGGATGAATCATTGTGTTCGTGTAATAGCTTATTTGTGAATTATTCATGTACTAAGTGTTTGTGTCTATCGAGATGCGTATGTCCTCAACAAACTTAATACTTTCGAATCGAAAAAATCTAATCAAATCGACGGTTATTTTTTGGGAAAAAGGTCTGAAATATATCTGAACTTTGATCGAAATTGTTGTAACGATACCAAACTTTGGAAAGGACCTTTTACCCCTCTGCACTATTTGATAGTGTATTTTAAAGGTATATATATGTCCACGTGGACATAAAAAATATTGCATAATTATAAATAGAAACGTGTCCACGTGGGCACATATATACCTTTAAAATACACTATTAAATAGTGCAGGAGGGTAAAAGGTCCTCCATAAAGTTTGGTATCGTAACAGCAATTTCTGCCAAAGTTGGAATATTTCCCTTTTTTTTTAATTTGGTTTGGTTTGGTTTTAGAAATTTAAATTGGTTTGGTTTTGGGTTTAACTAATAACCGAACCATGAACACCCCTAATTCTACCTTATCCTTGAGGAATTGTAGTCTTCTCCTTTTTTCTGCCGCAAACATATCATATAGTTGTTGTCTAATGGAAGTATCAAGTATCTTTTAGAAGTTGTATCGAGATATAGAACATTAAATTTTTTCAATAAAAAAAATTAATAGATGAATTAAATTTAAAGTATTATTCATAGAATCTTTAATTTGATTTAAGATCATTTTATGATCAATCACCATTTTCTTATCTATTTTTATATAGCTAGCAAGGAGTGAATCTTGTGACATAGCATTTTTTCATATTTAAATGAACACAAAATAATAGAAAATTCATACTCAATATAAATATACAAAAGAAAAAATATATGGAACAATTCATAGTCAATGAAGAAGAAAGACAAAAATATATGTTCATGCTATCTTCACTCTAGTATTACATTTGATTGAAATCTCTTGTCACCAACACTTTATTTTCTCCATTCATTTTTACTAACATATCTATTAAAATAATTATTATCATTGTATCGTCATATTATAAATAAAAGTGAAAATCTATTTTTTGAAGTAGTGGACTTGACATCAAAATTAATAATTCTATGGACTATTTCGATGCCCGTTGTTTTAGCCAAATTAGGAAGAAACTCCTTTTGAGGGGTAAAATAATTTTTTTAAAAATGGAAAAACAAAGAAGAGATATCTTACCCCAGTCATGTGCCTTTTTTGTATTTGTTTCTCCCACAACTTGATCTTTTAATTTTAATAGAAAAAAATAAGGAAAAATTAACTAACTAGTCAAAATCTCTAACATAATTATTAAAAACATCTACACTTTAAAATAATTATTAAAAATATCAATATGTCAATATTTTAAAAAATATAGTGTATCGTAGTTTAGTTCCTAATTTATCTCACACTAGTAAACTTGTCCGCGCTTCGCGCGGTTATAAAAGATTAATACACATAATTTTATCAATATTATTCCTTCTATTTCATATAAAATGATTTTTTAGACATTTTTTCATTGTTTAAAATAATTAAATTGTTCAACATTCAAGATAAATGTTTGAAATTTTTTCTATATTTGTCCTTTCCTTAAGGTTTTACATTTTTCCAAACTCTTTTGAATAATGACTATCTTTACTTTTAAGAATAACTTGGGAATAACCAAAAGAGAATAGTGGAAAATATAGTTTAATTTATGTCCTTGATATATT
>JAJOOS010005012.1:0-25795 GCA_029582725.1 Solanum chiquidenum
ATATAAATCAAGAAAAGAAGACTAATTATAATGGAGTTCAATTTTTTAATCATATTAGCAATTACGGGAAAATAAAGGCTAAAACTTGAATTGATATTAATTTACATATTCTATTTGACTTTTGGAAAATAAAAATTTAAGACAATTAAAAAAAAAGAAGAGGTAAATTACTTATTATGAGGAATGGGGAGGAATTTGAAAAAATGAAGGTGAGAGAGTGTGTGGTGTTAAAACGGGGCCCACAAATCCAAGTGTCAAAAATTGAATGGAGCCTCACCCAACTATTGTTGGTTGGGCCTCTCCCACCATAAAAATTTTCGGATGTTACTTATGAAACTTGATTTCGTTAGAAAAGTAATTTTTTTTCTCAAATACCGCATGTTTACGTGCTATATGTGCAAATATTTTAAAAAGCAGATATAAATTAAAGGAAAAAATGATAAATATACCCCCGAACTATCGTAAATGGTATGCAGATACCCTTCGTCATACTTTTGAGACATTGTTTCCCCTGCCGTCCAAAAACTAGAGCATATATACCCTTTATACTAATGAACATACACGTGTCATAATCTTATCCGTCGACTCGACATTTATTAAATATCAAATCGACGGATAAGATTGTGCCACGAGTCCTATTTAATCTTCTGTTAGAGTGAATGACATATATGCTCTAGTTTTTAGGCGGCAGGGGCATCAATGTCCCAATAGTATAACGGATGATATCTGCATACCATTTTGCGATAATTCGGAGGTATATTTATCATTTTCCCCTAAATTAAATGATTGTGTCAAAACAGATTGCCCGTGAACAGAATAGCGAAGTGGTGCAAGCTTTAAATAAAAAATAATTGGGCTAGTGATTTGGGCCCAAAGCTGTTGTCTAGCAGATCTTCTTTACCATTTGGGCCTTCAAAACTTGGCCCATGCTTATTTGGACTTTCCCAAGTTAAATAGTGGACTTCCCAATGTTTAACAAAAAAAAGGGTCTTGTGGAAATGAATTCCAAATTAAAATTGATAAAAACTTATTCGTATCGAGTGTTTTTACCAAATTATATTAACTTATTATAGTTACATGAGAAAATATATCTATCGATCATAGATTTTTTTGGAGGGTATAGGGGGGGGAGGTTATTTGGTGTCCAATACCCTCATTAGAGTCCGACTAATCTGGTTCACGTTATTCGTTAAAATAAAAGATTGATATAGTTCAAAAATAATTTGGATGTTGCAGAAATTTATTGTATGAAAATCACTACCAAATCATAAGATTTCGAAACTTCACTATTAAATCATTAGAGATGATATAAATTAATGGAGGTTTATTCAAGCAAGTGATCATCATTTAGTTTGTGTATAATTAGGTTTTAGATTTTCAAGTAATACGACGTGTTGAGATTATTAACCATTAATTTGAAGAATTTATTAGGATTGATTGGTGCTTGGATATATATATATATATTATAATCTATGTAAGAGCTATAGTTGTATGATTATAAAGACGTGTGGAGAACAAAAGCAATCATGATTTAGAATTTTAGATATTACATAATTATAAAGACGCGTGAAAAAATCAAAAACAATCTTGATTTAGTTTGTATTATAATTAGGTTTTCAAGACTTTTAAATTAGTGATATATACTACAAGTAATTTAAAGAATTTATTATAAATATTTAACGCTTGAATAATATACGATAGATATATGTTATCACCCTACATAGGAGCGATATTTGCATGACTATATAATTAGGTATTAGGCTTGCAAATTAAATAGCAACACTATATGCATGTTGAGATAACTAATCATTATTTGAAAAAATAACTACGAAATATTTAACGCATGGATATACTATAACTAGATATTTGTTATTCATCATAGAAGCAACATTTGCATGATAATATAAAGACGTGTGGAACAAAAACAATTATAAATTAATTCCATTTGTACAATTAGGTTTTAAGTCTTATAAATTAAATAGCAACACTACATGTTGAGATTAACATGGACAACTATGATTAATAGTATATTAGTAATTAATTTGGCTATATAATTGATTTATATATTTAGGGGTAGGATTAATGTTTCACCATAAAAGAAAACAAACTTATGGACTTAATTTTTTTCTAAAAATATCCAATTTCTTGATTGACAGCCTTTGATGGAACAAGCAAATTAGACTAGTCCAATGTAAGAAAGTAGATTAAATAATTGGAGGTATTAGGTCCTGAAATAACATGTCATGTTTAAGCTTATACCCCATATATCTTTCAATCAAATCAAAATAATGAGTTAATTATAAACTTAAATTATTTTAGAGAAGATTACTATTATAAAAGTATAATGTTATAACAAATTAAAATTATATATATATATATAATTTAGTATTGCTTTACACTTGGTTTGATTATTAATTCTGAAATAAGTTATATCAGAATTAGTAATTGATTTGGAATAAATTATCTCTGTCAGATTACGAAATAATAGTACAAGATTAATTATTCAAGGATAACATAATAAAAATATGGACGAGGTTTCTCAAATCCTTTTCTATTGAATAAAATAAATGATATTTTTATAAACAAAACAAACATTTTCTTCTTAATTATAAATTATGCAGTGATATTATTTTTATTAATACCAAAATAATAAATCTCAACATAATTTATCTTCAAATCATTGTAGGTCCTTTTAATAGGAGTTGACATGAATGAAAATTCTAAGGGATCATTTATTTTAGCTTCAAAACATAGCAAAATACATTATATTTGTGCACATAATAATAATGAAATGCACATAACTGTATCAACACGTATACAATATTGGTGTAACGAAATACATTGTATTTGCACATTTAGTAAGTATATCCACACATATTCAATATATCTACTACCTAACTATATTCACACACATAATAAATGTATCCGTACGTATCTATAACAAAATCACAAACTATCGTTATATTATGTACATTTTTTAAAACCACCACTATTTCAAGTAAATATAGAAACTTAGTTCGTTTTGTCACGTAGTTTTTAAATGGATATATATAATTTTTTGAAACCCTTAATTATTTTCATTCTTAATCTCAGTTTTGAGAATGAAAAAAGATTATATGTTCGCGCTTGCCCTTAGGACCTTACATGGCGAATGTAAAAGGTATGATCGCACTTACTCTTAAATGAACTTTACATGACGTCGATCTGAATTAGTCAAAACACCAAAACAAATATCGAACACAGAAAAAAAAAAAACAAACTAAATGACCATCCACTCCTATCCACCACCTAAGAACCAAAAAGAAGGGATTTTTTTTATTTTTTTTATATTATATAGTATAATAAAAAGAAGAGATAACTTGCCCCATGTTCTAATTTCATCTTACCATGTTCAATTCCAACACTAATATATCAAAAAATGAAAAAATACTTAAAAGAAACAGACTGGCTATGGCTCTTTGCTCTTTCTATAGCCATTCTATTAGTTGGTCACTTCTGATAAGGAATATTTCTATTTAGTGCAATAAAATCTAGAATAATTTAACTTATCAATGAATGATTAAACCTAATATATAATGCCAGATTAAAATGCATGAACCTCATCTGTCACATTGAGGAATAGAATTGTAAAAAGAATCAACAAACTTTTTTTATTACGTGTCTGAATCAGCTTATGCGCACCTCAATTAATTTCACAGGATATATATGCTCTTTGTCCTAGCTACCTACACACAAGTACCGAATAACTCTATGAAAGAAGTCATTTCGTATCTTTGCTTCTGCTAGAATTTGCTTCATTTACCACTAGGCCTTATGAAAACACTTTATTCTAATATTAATTAATTGTATACTTCTTTCGCTAATGAATCAGCTTACACGCACCTCAGCTAGTTCTACAGAATATATGGTCCGTTATCCTACCAACACAAGTATATATCGGTTAACTCTATGAAAAGAAGTCTAGTATTTTTATCTTCGCTGAAATTTGAATTTGAAACCTCACGATTCTCAGTGCTTACTACTCAGCCACACCAAACTGAAGATTAGAAAACTTGATTCTAATATTAATTATATACTCTTCCTTGGCCAATGAAACTAAAAGCCAACCAAATTTAGTTAGAACACTATACTGCCAGATCACTAATTAGTGCTTTATAAATATCACATTATCTGGCTTTTGAGCTGTTTTAGAGAGTGCCTAATTCACCATTTTAAAAAAAATAAAAAATATTGAAAATACTCCTGAACTTGACGCAAATTATTAGTTTCATTCCCGAACTATTGATACAGACTCAAAAACACCCATCTGCTTGACTAAATAAACTTAGATACACCCCCTGCTACACGACGTAACTAGTGGTTTCAAACTCTTGTAGGAGCATGAAACTCTTAATAAAAAGTCAAAAAAAGTGTTCAAAACACCTCTAAACTTTACGATAAATTAAGAGTGTATTTCACTCATGTTGCAAGATCAAGGGTGTATTTAAGTTCAGTTAGTCAAGTAAATAACTGTTTTTAAGATTGTCAATAATTCGGAGATGAAACTAATAATTCACACCAAAATAATGAACAGAACTTTGGTGATGTGTAAAAATGACTTCCACAGAAAAAATGATGACACACATGCATGCATATGATTGCAATCCAAAAAATATTAAAAGCATCAATGTTCTTGCACATGAGGCCTTAATTTCCATAATTTTATGTGATGAAAAAAAATAACACATGTTGGAAGAAAACAAGCTGTTGAATCAAATCCCCAGCTAAGAAAATGTTGTCCCATTATTTTAAATAACTTCCAAGAATTAGCACAGCCCCCACACCATATGGAGCCCAAAAAATGAGGAAAATATTTCAAGATTCTATCAAAAAAAGATAGCCACACTATATATAGACCTGGAAAACATGCAAAGTGACATTTGATGTCTAATCTCAATAGATAATAAGCCAAAAACAAGAATATAAAGTGGGGAATGCTCATTAAGATAAGAAAGAAATAGTAAACAATAAGAGAAAAAGTTCACCCTTTTCTTGAATGGTATATAGCAAATCATGATATAAATAGCAAAAGATCGAAATAACGGTCAAAAACATATCTGAAGTATCACTTGTTTGCGAGTTTATTCCTACCTGAACTTTCACCAACTATTTATGAAAACATGTTTTGAAATTGGCGTTTGTATTCAAGCACTTGATTTAGTCAGCATCGAGGTCATGTGTTTTGAATATATAGTTGGTGATAGTTTAGGTAAGGAAACACAAACATGTCCTAATAGTTCAGATATGAAACTCGTAAAAAAGTGATACGCCAGGTGTGTTTTTGACCATGTTACCTCAAAAGTACACAAAAGACAAATGCCTGCTTTATGAGGTGAAAGATAGAGCAGAGAAAACAGAATTGAGAGTTTTACATTATACTAAAAAAAATTTAACCTCATATAAGAAGCCAAAAGACAGTTGGATTCAGTGCATATATCTCACATGAATTTAAAAGTTCTTATATCTAAAGAGTACTGTGACAGGGCCTCTTTTATCTATTCAAGAACATTGGGACTTACTTAGCTATTTCTGGTGTGGGGCACTCTTCTTTGTATTGCCATTTCAGAACTTGCTTCTCTATTTATGAGACAGACACTGTGAGTAAATATGATGATATATCTGGTGTGACAGATAAAGTATAACAAGTGAACATGCATGGAGGATATGAGTAAAGGTTAGTCTTTTTTGTTCTTTTTTTCTTTGAATGGTTTTCAGTTTTCAGTGAGGGTAATGGAGTATCCTAAACATCCTGGAGGAACAGAAGAATGCAACAGCAATGAGTCTGGTTGGACGATGTATATCGGTTCACCTTACCGTGAGTATAATCAAGGAGATGATGATGATGATGACGATGATGAAGGAACTCCAATGAAGGGTGATGATCATGTTGAAGATGGTGGTAGCGATGATTCCATGACTTCGGATGCTTCATCTGGTCCAAGTCATCAAGGAGTAGTACTATGCACAAACATAGAGCAGATTTATGGAAAGCATGTGGAAAAAGATATCAGGAAGTTCTCAAGCAAGGAACAACTACAGCAACAAAAACAGGCAAAGAAGAAATTGTCTGATAAGAATACAAAAGCAGCAAAAGAAGATTCAGGACATAAAGCAAAGAGTGGCAAAGGTTATGGTAATTGCAGATCAACAACAAGGGGAAAACATGTGAATTAAGAGCGAAAACCGAGACGCCACAATCACTGTAAATTCTTCTGCTTTGATTCCCATTTCTGATATCAGATTTAGATTAAAATCTTGAAGGAAGTATTTCACCTTTGTTATTAGAGATCCTGTATGATTAGGCAAACCTATTCAGCTCATGAACAACAAATGTAATACATCAGAGATCCTATAATGTCAAGACTTAAGAGTCTGTCATTCCTGATGTAAATTTTCACATATCTTCAAATGTCAAGTTTTCAAATAAGAATTAGTTTTTCTGAGTTTCTTGTTTTTAGATATTCTAAGCTTGTTTTGGAGCTGCTTCAACTGTATTGGTAGGAGAACTTACCTCATAAGAAGAACTGTTAAGTAAATGTAGCAAGAAAAGTAAATTATGTCTATAAGAATCAAAGAAAGGGAAGTGATGAAGTACATGAGAAGGAGTGAGTTCAAGTCCAAAATGGTTCGAAAGGGAAGCAACCTCAAAAGCTTAGTGTCCTTTAAGAATGTTAGTCTACGTGCACCTCAAGTATTCTTCCGTGTATCTATTACCTCCCATCAGCACAGGTATCGAGTAACTCTAGCCACCAAAACTTAGGCAGATGGGAAATCACCTAGCTTTGTTGTCTCTGCAGGGCCTATCTCCAAAGTTCTCCCCTACTTTATTGACCCCTAGACCACACCCTTGGGTGCACGTTCAAAACTTGCATTTACTCAGAGGCAAAACCTCATTTTCAGGATTCACACAACAGAGTGAAAATGACATCTCATTTTGTTACTTTCTAATGAGGCTATAAGCAAGAAGTAGCAAGTCGATATAGCAAAAACTTTCGATGAACCAACCACGAAAAGATATGCAGAATTGACAATTCAAACATCTGTCACTAGCTTGCTAACATCTTGAGTTCAGGCTACGTGCACCATCTACAGACAACCTTAGACGATGTTAAGATAGCTACGTTTCATGTTGCAATAATTTGAAGGTCTATATCATTAGCTAGCAAATTAACTCTGATAGAATCAAATTTACAGCGACTCAATCAGATATAAGAAACTAGCAAAACAGATGAATACCTAAAAGTAAGATCAGTGTATAAGCTCCATGGATATTGTTGGATAATGACTAATAAAAATGCAGAGGCATGTACAAACAAGTCTCAGTAAGGCCAGCTGCTTACAGAAAATTTGCTCTTGAGAAGTTAAGAGGCAGAATTTTCATAGCAGGTATCCAATCATCCCTAAATAATGGAGAGACTTGCCCTGTTCATGTTATCTGATATTACATCAGAAAAAAATCCAGAACTCTTCTTGCATCCAGTACTCAGCATTTGGCAACATATACGCGGAATCAGATTGGATGTTTAATATTTACAGTTTACTTCACCCTTACTCGATTAATCAGCTAAACCTTCATTACAAGTTAGTTGGGGATAGATGTGAATCATCTGTAAGTCCACTCTATTCGGGCACATTTTGTTCCAATATACTACATTCTCTAAATTTCCAAATGGAATCAGGTGATGAAAACCTTCTGACGTTTCCAAGTACCACAACAACATACCTAGTGTAATCCTACAAATAGAGTATGGGGACCTTTCCAAATTTAATGGAAGATGACACGGGGTTTTTGAATGTGGTAACTTCCCCGAAGAAAGGATCATTAGCAGCGTAGCTGCAAAAGATGGATATCCAGTACATAAAGCACCTTATCAAAAGGTCAATACCAGATCTTCCATACTAGCACAGATCATTCAAATGAATCAGACAATATGTAAAGTGAACATAGAAGATAAATGTAATAAATGGTCAAGGAAAATGAGAATGCAAATCACCATAGAGCAAAAGTAATGGCTGATGAAGATCTAAGAGGCTTATCTAAAACAAGAAATAATGCTTTCTTTGATTGTTCGACAGGTTCCAATAACTTGGAAGACATAATATGATAGAAAAGCCGCCAAGCCTACAGGTACAAAATAGGCTCCACAACAAACATGTAAAAACTTCCAGCAGTGACAACATGCACTTTATTCAATTAGGTCAATGACAAGAAGGTAACCAGCAGAGCTCAGATCTTCGACTGTTTGGCAATCTTGAACCACTCAGTATGAAATGATCCAGGCATATCAGTCCTCTCATAAGTATGAGCACCAAAGTAATCCCTTTGAGCTTGGACTAAATTTGCAGGAAGCCTTTCCCTCCTGTACGAGTCAAAGTAAGCAAGACTTGAAGACATGCCAGGTGTGCTAATACCCGAGGTTATAGCTAGGCAGACCACTCTTCGCCAGGCAGACTGGCGTTCAACTACCTCCTTTGCAAACTCTTCATCCACAAGTAGGTTAGCGAGATCTGCGTTTCTGTCATAAGCTTGCTTAATACGATCCAAAAATATGGCACGGATAATGCAGCCACCTTTCCAAATCCTGGCAAGCTCCCCTAGTTTCAAGTCCCATCCCTTCTCAGCACTCTTTGCCCTTATCAAATTCATTCCCTGAGCATAGCTACATATTTTCGAAGCATAGAGTGCTTTTCTGACATCGTCAATCAATTGCTTCTTATCCACAGACTGTTCAACAAGGATGTCGCTGACCCCACAAGATTTGAAAACTTTGGCTGCTTGCACCCTTTCATCCTTCAATCCACTAAGGAATCTGGAATCTAGGGACGAGGCTATTGTAGGAGCAGCAATTGACAGTTCAGCAGCTTGCTGAACAGTCCATTTACCAGTACCTTTCATTCCAGTCTTGTCTAAAACCTTGTCTACCAAATGTCCATCTGCTTTGTCATCCTTGATTCCAAATATATCAGCTGTAATTTCAATCAAGAAGCTCTGGAGCTCCCCGTTGTTCCATTCTGAGAAGGCTTGATGCAATTCATCATTAGAGAGCTTCCCAACAGATTTCAGAACGTCATAAGCCTCTGCAATCAATTGCATATCACCATATTCAATTCCATTGTGAACCATCTTAACAAAATTTCCAGAACCACCTTTACCAATGTATGTAACACAAGGTCCACTATCAGGAACTTGAGCAGCGACCTTTAGTAAGATATCTTTTATGTACTTGTAGGCTTCAAAAGAGCCTCCAGGCATCAGTGACGGTCCATTTCGAGCACCCTCTTCACCACCTGAAACTCCCATCCCTAGATAACGAAGACCTAACTCAGCCATTTCTTTCTCTCTCCTCTCTGTGTTCTCATACCATTCATTGCCACCGTCAATGATACAGTCTCCTTTCTCCATGTAAGAAGATAGGGTTTTGATGGTCTGATCAACTGGTGCTCCAGCCTTGACAAGAATTATTATGACGCGAGGCTTTTGGATAGAGAGGACAAAGGACTCTGGGTC
The DNA here is from genome assembly GCA_029582725.1 of Solanum chiquidenum. Classification (NCBI taxonomy): domain Eukaryota; kingdom Viridiplantae; phylum Streptophyta; class Magnoliopsida; order Solanales; family Solanaceae; genus Solanum; species Solanum chiquidenum. The sequence continues at coordinate 9,548 of JAJOOS010005012.1, forward strand.
ATGAAAGCCATAGAGAGGAAGATTTCCTTCATTTTTAGCTCGTTCAACAGTCTCATCAACTTTTGAAGTGGTTCGGTTGTAAACAGATATAGGGAATCCTTTCTCAGCAATATTGAGAGCAAGATTTTGGCCCATAACAGCAAGGCCAGCAAGACCAATTCTTGTCGGGGTAGCCATGTTGTGTACCTATGACCAGAGGATGGGAAATTAATGAAACTGAAATCATGAAAGGTACAAGCAGCAATAGCTTATAGCAACAACGAGAACAGATAATTATAACACATTTTGGAAGGACATTTCTGCCAGCATCCACTCTCATTATCACTTCCCGTATGGGTTATTAGTTCTAGGATTAAGCTAAAGAAAGAACTAAATATCATGATTCCTACTGTATTCCCCTCAGTCACGTCACGAGTTTAAACAACAAATTGACTTCAATTTGGCAAACGTTGCTCAATGAAAGAGAAAATTTGATTATTTGGAGTCTTGCAAAGATGCACCACGAGTGAGATAGATCAATGGTTAGAAATAGATTCAACTATTTTTCCTGTCAAACCATTAGCAGAGAAATGACTATTCAGATACCTTAAACTGAAAGGGTACAGAAACAATTTATAAAAACCAATCCACAGAAGCAAAAGTGAAAAATTGTTTCCAAATTGCTTTACCAAACTGCAGGAAGGAATAACAGAATCTGATGACAGAGCAATACGGGAAAGTGCCAAGAAAAAGACAACTATTGTATACTAAAGAAACAAAAACATCTTAGATCAGATCTGGATGAAACATAAAAAGAAAAAGTTCCAAACTTTTTGCAAAAAACACAAAAAGAAAGCTACACCGAAAAGAGAAAAAACAAAGAACAAACTTTAAGAATCCTAACTAAGTGAACCAACAATACAGAACCTCAGGTACCATAAATCCTGAAGACTTTTTTTTTAAGCTACTCAACCAAAAACACCCAAATGAAGCAACGAGAAAAACCAATATCAGAATTCAAGAATTAAAGCCAACTTCTTCAATCACATACTAAATCACAACATAAAAATCAGAACTTTAACAGATTAAACAACACCAAGAAAGCTACTAATGATCTGGGGTTGTTAAGATCTTCAAGTACATAGAGAATGCATAAAGACACAAGCTTAATGTGTGAATTCTCCTACCCCAAGACACCCCAAATGAAGCAATGAGAAAAACCCATATCAGATATCAAGAATTAAAGCTAACTTCTTAAATCACATACTAAATCACAAAATAAAAATCAAAACTTTAACAAATTAAACAACACTAATAAAGCTACTATTGATCTGGGGTTGTTAAGATCTTCAAATACATAGAATGCATAAAGACACAAGCTTAATGTGTTTATTCACCTACCCCAAGACATACCAAATGAAGCAATGAGAAAAACCCATATCAGAAATCAAGAATTAAAGCCAACTTCTTCGATCACATACGAAATCACAACATAAAAATCAGAACTTTAACAGATTAAACAACACCAAGAAAGCTACTAAGGATCTGGGGTTGTTAAGATCTTCAAATACATAGAGAATGTGCAAAGACACAAGCTTAATGTGTTGATTCACCTACCCCAAGACACCCCAAATGAAGCAATGAGAAAAACCCATATCAGAAATCAAGAATAAAAGCTAACTTCTTCAATCAAATACTACATCACAAAATAAAAATCAAAACTTTAACAAATGAAACAACACTAATGAAGCTAGTAATGATCTGGGGTTGTTAAGATCTTCAAATACAAAGGGAATGCTTAAAGACACAACTTTATTATGTGAATTCACCTACCCCAAGACACCCCAAATGAAGCAATGAGAAAAACCCATAACAGAAATCAAGAATTAAAGCAAACTTCTTCAATCAAATACTAAATCACAAAATAAAAATCACAACTTTAACACATTAAACAGAGAACAAAATCAAGAAAAGCTAAAATTACCTCGTAGAAGTCGCAAAGAATACTTTTGAAGAAAAAATAAATGAACACTTTAGGATCTGAGGGTTGTTATAAGATGTTCAAATAAATAAGAGGACTAAAGTATGTGAATTCACCTACCAAAAAAAGTGACAGAATATTTCGAGAAAATAGACTTTGAGTGTCAAACTATTTTACGAATTGCAGTCAAACTCACGTGTTTGATATTTATATTAAAGTTAGATTAAATTTAAATTTATTAAAAATATTTTTCATCCGTAAATTAAATATTAAACATCTATCACTATTTATATTATCATGAATATTTTATATGAATTTCAAATTTTTTGGAGTCATTACTCACGAGACAATAATATCACAAAAAATTGTACTTTTCTGTCATAAAATAATATAGGGATAAGGGTCTAAAAAAAATCTCAACTTTGGTCGAATTTGCTATTGCGATACTAAACTTTCATGAGGACCTATTACCTCCCTAGACTATTTAATACCGTATTTTAAACATATATATTTCCCCACGTGAACATAAAAAATAATGCAAAATTATAAATAGTAATGTGTCCACGTGGACACATATATACCTTTAAAATACACTATTAAATAGTTCAGGAGGTAAACAATACACTATTAAATAGTCTAGGGAGGTAATAAGTCTTCATGAAAGTTTAGTATCGCAACAGCAAATTCGATCAAAGTTGAGATATTTTTCAAATTCTTATCCCAATAATATAAGCATGATTGGAATGATTCTTTAATTCTTATACTACTTGTTTGATAGAAATTTTACACATAATATCAAATAGATCAAGGTTTCATATTTTTTCTTACTTTTTTTTTTTTGGTAGAAAATGAAATATTATCTATAGTTAAACGTCCGATGTTACATTATCTCGGTTACGGACTAACTTATAATATTAATTTACTAGATAGTAATATTTTACCAACAAGGGTTGTGATGGTGTAGTAAGTATTTTTTTATTCTTAATTAAGAGGTCTCGGTTTCAAGTCCCTTACCCCCAAGGGACTTTTCGGCACAAGTTCAGATTTAATCAAACTCCAATGTGAATATCGAACACCGTGTTAATCATTTCTTAAATAGGTTAAGGTTGCAAATTTTAGAAATTGAAAACATGGAAATTATAGTTAAGAATAAAATACAATACTCCAATAACCCAATCAATTTTTCCTCATTTGGAATCCCAAATTTATACATTAATAAACTCGAATATCATATTTAGCATATGTCATTTCATCTAGAATATTCTTTCATATTTTAATTTCTACAAAGTATAAATAAATGTTGTTAAATACAATTGGTTCCTGTATCTAGTTTTTGGAAAAAGTCTTGTCTGAGTAACAAACCTTCATGTTAGTAGTTGGGTAGGTAAAAGGTTGATGATAAAATACTCAAACACCAATATAAGTTGCGGAATAATAACCGGGATTTCTTCTTTCTTAATTAGAAATTTTGAGTTTGAGATTTAGGCATGTGATTCTTTTTCTTTTGTTGGAAGTGTTATCCCAAAAATAAGTTTCACAATGCTTAAAATTAAATTAACTAGACTTCCGTATATCAAACAAAAAAAGTATTCATCAAGATCTTCATGAAAATAATATGTATTCGTACATCTTTTCTAAAAAAAAATGATTTCATTTTCAAGACTCAAATTAAACATCTTCTTTTGAAGAACGAAGAGTATTTCATTCTCGAGACTCAAATTCGACATCATAAAAGAGTATGTACCACTTCACGCAGTTTAAGTTGCATGAGAACCACACAAAAATCCTATCTACGTAAACTCATCACTTTGAGCTCTCTATACCCCTCTTTCTCCTTCTTCCTTCCACCATGAACAATGCTTCTCTTTAACCCCATCTCCACCTCCTTCACCCTCAAACCCACCGCCCACCACCACAACCACCACCGTAACCTCGCCGTTTTCTCTCAAATCCAACCCATTCCCATTCCGATCACCACCACAAACCTCTCAATCTCCGATGAATCTCTCCGTTCAAAAGGATTCAATCTCCACCGTACAATCACCGATCTCAACCTAGACCATCTCAACTCCGTCTTTGTAGCCGTCGGATTTCCCCGACGCGACACGGAGAAAATCCAAATCGCATTAGAGAACACGGATTCACTTTTATGGATCGAATACGAGAAAACAAAACGGCCGGTGGCGTTCGCCAGAGCCACCGGCGACGGCGTATTCAATGCTATTATATGGGATGTTGTGGTAGATCCGAATTTCCAAGGGATTGGATTGGGGAAAGCTGTGATGGAGAGATTGGTCACCGAGCTGTTACGCAAAGGGATTACGAATATTGCTCTTTATTCGGAGCCCCGAGTTCTCGGGTTTTATAGGCCTTTGGGTTTTGTTGCTGACCCGGATGGGATCCGAGGAATGGTGTATTCTAGGAGAAAGAATAAAAAATAGGTGATAATTTTATTTTTTTTGTATTTTATTGATTTATAAGTGATGTGATTAATTGTATATTTTGTTTTAATGGAGTAATGTGCTAGTTGTATTCGTTCATTAGAAATAAAACGAAAAATAATTTAAGTTTTACACTCTGACAATATATGAATTATTTGCAAGTGATTCTATTTAATAACATTAGTCGATAGTGTAGAATAAATGGCACATAGCTTGCTATAACAAGTCAAATTACATTTGCTCAAAATGCATTCCTTTTAATGCGATGAGCTTAAGCAAATCATCTAACATGTACATACACTTTATCCCACCGAATAGAAGATACTCAGCTCCACACAACATAGGGGATTAACACACTTTTGAGAAGAACATAGAATAGTAGAAGATCCAACATGCAGAACACGACGATCATTATAAATTCACGAATTAGAAATGCTGTAATATACTCTTTCCCATAACTTCTCATACCAGACCAACCCACTAAAATGCAAGTAGGGATCAGAAATGTGGTCAATATCACGAAGAATAAAGAGATACCGTCTATACCCAAATAAAAATTGATGTTTTCATAAGGAAGCCATCAAAGGCTTTCCACAAATTGAGATTTGGCTGTAGAAGGATCGAATTGTTCTTCAACTAGCAAGTATGTACATGTTCTTTTAGAGATATGGGAAACTCGAATCTGTCACTTGAGAGGCCTAGCCTGATGATCCGATCTGTTCTTTTAGAGATATGAGAAACTCGAATCTGTCACTTGATGGTGAAAATGATCAATCTTTTTCTTCTTCACGGTGAGGTTTTCGTCAGCAATCATGGAAGAAATTGTTAGAAGATCGCATCGTTATGATGAGCTGGTAGTACCTTCTTTTGCTCCCAACAAAATAATTAGCTATATCTCCTTCATGTCTGAATTAAAGACCAGTTGCCTTTAGACCTGATAGACCAGAGAGCCTTGGACCTACAAATCATTTACGCGATAAAAATATTGGATTTTGGGAGTTAAATAATCGACATCAGACCACATACAGAGACATGGAGAGAGGGTTTAAGATAATTTACTTAATATAGTTGTTGGTAGGACGAGGAGTACCTGAAGTTGGCATTGGTGGTGGTGGTGGTCGTCTTATTTGTCTAGATACTGGTTCGGGGATGTCAATAACAACAGCATCTGATATCAGGAAGGTCTTGGCAACTGCTGCTGCATGCTCTAGGCAACATCTAACAACCTGTTTCACACATTAGTTAGTAAGATTTCAAAGAAGTTTACAGCGTACCAACAGAATCAAGCTCATTAACCATCTAGTAAAAACTGATAAATAGAGGAGTCCCGGATTATGTGTTGGAAAACAGAGCTGTGTTTTATAGTATCAGTTATGATGTTTGATTCCTTCACCTACCATACTACGAGATATAGTTTTCTGGTGAAGGCGAAAGTGGAGGACTCTCTCCCTTCACATTAGACAAAATATTGATTATCTTACCTTTGTAGGATCCAAAATTTTGGCAGCCATCAAATCTTCATATCTGTCTTTTGCAGCATTATATCCATATTTCATGTCATCGACTGACAAAATCTGCAATTATGTTAAAAATTCAAATTAACCACCAGATAACGTATTTCAGTTTTGAGTTGGCTGGAACAAACTGCATAAAAATGATGAAACATTCAAAGCTACCTTCTCTACAACAATGCTCCCATTTACACCAGCATTCTTTGCTATCTGTTTTGCCGGATAGGATAGTGCTCTTTTGAAAATATCAGCTCCTATCTGCGAAAAATTCGAGGAAACTGTCAGTCCAGAGATCAGATATGCAAAAGCAACACCAGTTGGTGAAAACACGAATATCCAATACTCGTGATGTAAAGCAAGCAGTTCAAGAAACTGAGAAGTCAGTTAGTTTATTGAAATGAAAGTTGCTTTCAGAAAATGGAACTGAATAAGAACCATCTAGATTATGAACCTTCTGATCCTCATTGTCTAACATTTCTTTGATAGCATCCACCTTTGATGATAGTCTCAGTAGACAACAGCCACCGCCCACTACTACTCCTTCCTCAGTAGCAGCCTGAGCAGGCAAAGTAGAAAAACTTACTGCTTTGAATAATGGTCACTTTAAGAAATATAGGATTAGATATAAGAAAAAATAGTGGAATAAATCCTAGGAATGAGACTTTACACAATATTCTGTCTTACCTTAAGCGCTTTTAAAAAAATCATGTCAAAATACTTTACGTGTAGCCAGGGTCAGATACACACCGTGGCAGTGAGATTGACGCACCCATTGCCTTCAACTTGAATTATAGATATGCAGTTGAAAAATTTCTAATAGCATAAAATTTATGCTAAATTCGTACTAATTGTCACAAAGGAGTTGAGGATGCTTTGGTGTCTCGCATCGACCAACATAAACGCCTGATTCTGACTTTACCTTTCTTCAAGGGTACTTTTGAAAGACGAGAGTGTTCACAGAGGCAAATTCAGAATTTAAACGTTATCAGGTTCTAGAACAGAACTTTTATTTTACTTTTTTTTAGTGCTGATTGCTGTTTTTAAGATATTAGAAGTTATTATATAAAGTAATCGGGATGACAAGTGGCTATGCTTGTGTCTGATACTTCAAACACAAACAGAAAATATAATCATAATAGATCATGTATAATCAGCCATGGATTTTAAGTACTGGGAGAAGGGGTAAATTACCCGTGCTGCATTGAGGGCATCCTCAATCCTTAGTTGTTTGTCTTTCAACTCAACCTGAGTTTGTGCTCCCACCTACAGCTTATACAATCAAATATACTGTGGGTATCAAAAACATTTCATAATATGAATTGATAAGATGCCGGGATGAATAGATCTTTTGTTACCTGAATGATGGCAATACCACCGGATAATCTTGCAATTCTTTCGTTCAAGATTTTCTTTTGGAATTTTTCTTCTGTGTTCTGCAAAAACAATCAACTAAAGATCTGTTCTGCAAGTTTTATATGGTGACTAGTTCTAGAAAACCACTCACCAGAAAAGAGAAGAAAAAAAAGAAAATCATTTGTATTTGTGAAGGTGAATTTGGTTGAAATCAGTTCATTTAAGACGAGTGTAATATTCGTTGAGGAATTCACCCTAATCAAGTTTACTTTACTGTTTGGGATAAGTGGTGCTCTCTATGACACAACGTGCTCAGGCCTTCTGCATAACGAGATGTATATTTTCAAACTGATGAGATATTTATGTATGTCTTAGCTCTAACACTACTTCTAAGTCCGTCCATAAGACTTGTGAATCTATCAGATGTAACCATAGTGACATACCTCAACAAGATTTTGTATCTGAGAAACTCTCTTTGAAACAGCTGTTTGAGTATTTCCATCAGTAACTATCAATGTAGAGTCTTTCGTAATCACCACCTTTGAAGCACTGCCCAACAAGTCCTTGTGGGCATTTTCGAGAGTCAACCCCATGTCATCTCTGATCACAGTTCCTGCAGAGACATGATGAGTTAAGTATGTGGATAGTCCAGTTTATGCAAAAAACTGTCAATCTTTTGCGTCTACTGCCCACTGAAAGTTCTAAAATACCATAGAATTGTAGTAGAAATTTAGAGAAGAATAATATTGACAGGATTCATAAAGTTCTGTTGGTTCAACCATGAAGGAAACTGAAACTTTGAGCCATAATATCTCTTTAAAAACTATTATGTCTGCGTTGATGATTGATGGTTCTGGAGAGACTAAATGAAATGAGGTGGTAGATATAAGAAACTAACAATTTCTGCTTTGCATATATCACTACCTCCAGTCAAGATAGCGATGTCATCTAAGCAATGACTCTTGCGCTCCCCGAAAGATGGAGCTTTTATTGCAGCTACCTTTAGGACACCCCTGAGTTTGTTCCTAATCACGGGAGCCAGAGCGTCTTGTTCAATGCCCTCTGCAATTATCAAAACCGGGTATTTCTCCTTTACTGCATTGTCCAAAATTTTTACCAACTCCTTCGGGTTTGAAATTTTTTTATCAACCAAAAGCAACTGCAACATAAGAAAATTTATGCACTATAAACACCTGATATATACAACAGGCACTAGTTCTTAACATAAGAAGTCTCTACCTTACAATCGTGAAGCTCCGCAATCCTCTTTCGTCGATCAGTTACAAAATAAGGTGACAAATAGCCACGATCAAACTGCATTCCTTCGACAACTTCTAGATTGGTTTTAGTAGAGTTCCCTTTCTCAATTGTGACAACTCCTTCTCTTCCGACCTGCCTAAGAGCTTCCGAGATCATGTTCCCGATGGCATAATCATTGCCAGCACTAACAGCCGCAACATCTTCCAGCTCGTGATCCTCAACCTGCAAGTTAGATGAATGTCAAAAGACATGTTGAAGATGGTACAACCTCATAATAAGTTAACGATATGGTACTTTGGCCTAACTCAACCCCAAAAGAAAGCTATTTTAAGCATATTCTTGAGCAAACGCTTATGTCTCTCCGTCTAATTTACAAAGGGAAAGTAATTTAAAAGGGGAAAGTAATTAGTCCTTATACCTCTCTGGACATCAACTTGAGCTCAGAAATGAGGGCTTTAGCAGTTTTCTCAATTCCACGAGACACTTGGACAACATTTGCGCCCATTGCAGTAACCTACAGAAAGATACTAAGTAATCACCAGATATAACTGAAATATGAAAGCAGATTATGTTATTCCATTCTATTCAAACCTTGACGCCTTCAGCAATCAGACCTCGAGCAAGCACTATAGATGTTGTGCAACCATCGCCAGCAAGATTATTAGTCTTAGCACCGGCTTCTCTAACCAACTTTACTCCGACATATTCCAGAGGATCGTCCAGCTGAATCTGTAGTTAAAACAACGTGTATTCAGGTGCATATGTAAGAACATGAAGCACCACTAGTCCAACGAAATCAACTAGTGTTTTTGCTTTTCTATAACTTGATAACATGAAATACCTATTCATTTACATATTCCTAAGTTACATGAATTCCCAACATAAATCGACACTCATACTTGGCTTCACCTGACAAGTAAGCACTCCAATTTTGAGAGTGCACATATAGACACCTCAACTTGGTTTCCACTAACAACTAAACAATCCAACTCACCCTCACCCCCACTATGTCTCGCGGACACCCGATGCTGACGTGGAACATAAATTTTGGAGGTGTCTAGACAATCATTTGGTAAGTTGAAGCGTTCAACAGACACAATGGGGACAAGTTGAGGTATCTACGCCTGCATACTCATAAACAATGCTTGTAATGTACCTTACCTCTTTAAGAACAGTTTCACCATCATTAACAATCTTTGGAGGACCATACTTATTTCCAAGAACTACATTTCTTCCTTTTGGACCCAAAGTTACACCAACCAGTTCTGCCACCAAATCCACACCTGCCTGGACAAAATTTCACCCAAGTCAAAATCTTTAAATTAAAAAAATTAGCAAAAAATCAAGAAAAAAAAGAAAAAAAAAACCCCATTATGACCAAAAGCTTCTTTGTTGTAGAACCATCATGATTAAAGTGCAATTCTTTAGCCATAGCTCTTGTGTTCAACATAGAACAAGAAACCCTTTTAGAGATTCTGTTTACTGAACCATTTTTCAAAGTAATTGCAGGCAAATGATTCAAACAACTACTCATTTTTTTTTGCTGTTTTTTTTTAGCTAAAGGCTACTGAATAGAGGGATAAGAAAAGATATTAACTGAAAATATCAATCACAAATATAAAAAAATCTGTTTTTTATTTGATGCTATAAATTATGAGCAGAAAAAATAAAATAAAATTTGGGCCTGTAATGTTGTGGCCCAAAACAAAGAAAGTTAAAAGGCCCATTTGGGATCCTTCTATTATTTTATGTATCTTCTTCTTAAATCTCATTCAGACGACTAAGAGAAGGTTGCTCAGGTGGTAAGCCTTGCATCCGCCAACTCTAACATTAAGATAATGAGTTCGAGTCATCAGGAGAATAAAAATGTGGGAGCTTTTAGGAAGGGTAAAAAAAAGAATGTCACAATTGTTGATTGTATACAATAAAGTTGGATGTGAAGAAACAATGTGTCCTTATATTTTCTTGGTAAACCTTTCTACGGTGTTTAGTTGGTGGGTAAAAAATATATCATGTAGGCTCTCATTTTTATTATAACCGTGTTCATTCCAACTTGTGTGTAATACATAGACTAATTTCATGGGCCATGGGATATCTGCTACGTCTCACCTATAAAAATACCGTATAACTCTATCCAATAATTAAGATTTGAACACATGGAAAGAAATGACCTAATATTTTATATTCCGCAAGAATTTCAATTAATTAATGATATAGGAAGTATCCATAAAGTTCTTATTCCTTTTATACCATAAGCTAATTTGTATTAATTAGAGAGGTGCAATGAATTCAAGTTCTCTCATATTAAACAAGATCAAAAGAGTTAAGTTAATTTAATCATAAAAACAAGTAGTTACATAAATTAAAAGCAGTAAATACTTCAAAATCAAGGCAAGAATAGAATACGATCCACAAAATAGCAAAAGTTTATATCGGAAGCACATAAGCAAAACATAATATATATATCCCAGAGGAAATAAGATAAAACAAATACTCTAAAGTACTATATATATATATATATATAACAAACATTCTTACATAGAAAAATTAGCTTAATTGACAATCTTGAAAGAATATCGACCATAATCACCCATGGAAGGTCCATAATCCCTGTGGCATGAGAGATTCTTCTTCCTTCGCAACATGAGCTTTTGATGTCCATGACCGTCATTTCCTTTGAACAAAAAGGTTTGCTAGTTTTGATGGTTTTGGTTAGCTGAACTTTCATATATATAGTGAGCTTCAAGATTTTGTGAGAAGGTTCACAGAATCCGATTGCCATGGACTATATAAAAGCAAGGGATTAACTTGGTATATATTTACGAAGTCTACAATGAAACACGAGTGAAATATCATCATATCATCATATATCATCATATCATATATTACTAAAAGTGGAAACAAAAAAAGTTAAAAGTTGAAATTTCAAAATAACCCTACAAAGTTGAGTTACTACAATAATACCATTAAAACACGAAATAAGTTTTTCCTAATAAAATCTAAAATCTAAATTATTCAGCATTAAAACATGAAATACGTTATTTTTTTAATATAATCTAAATTATCCACTTATGACAACGTACAAAACTGGCTAATACTTGTTTTGTTACCTTTTCTAAAATGCATGTCTTCTCTTCTTTTCTTTTTTTCCAGAAAATAATTAATTACATCAATTTTTTTACACATGCATCTTTACTTAAGAGCTAACTTTTATAATTTTCATATATTAAATCTTCTTATTCTCATTTCTTAATCTTGACCTTTCAAATTTCTCACACAAATAAAAAAAATACAAATGAGTAATTATTCCTTAAAGATAAGAAATTAAAGTAGATACATGTATCTTTTAAAGTTAATTTTCATGCTTTATCCTTTTTTTATTTATTTTAATAGCATTTGACCTTTCAAATTTCCATGTAACTTTTCATATTACTGCAATTTTTGTCTTATAAATTTAACCTTTTTAAGGAAGACTTTTATTTACTACTCCTACAATTTTTGTGTGTTGGAGATCTAAATCGGTGAAATAATGTCACAATTTGTTGTGAAAGTTGTGAGATCTCCCTTATACAATCATGGAACAGACAAGAATTCAGTTATTGAAGCATCGAAACTTGATGTATTAGTTTTATTCTTGTTTGTAGTAATTAGAATTATAATGAGACTTTTCTATCTTTCTTTATATAGTTGAATTGCTGATTTGTTAGCAACTTGCTTTAATTTTAGATTTTTTTTTGTATGCTCAAACATAGACTATTTGTTACGTTAATTTTTATTTCAGTTTTCATTATAGAGCAAAGCAAACCTAATTGTCTTGCTCGTGTGTTTCTTTCTTCTTATTTTTTGTTTTTTGTACTTTTAATTTTACATGTGTATGAACTTTCACCTTTAAGAATGAATTTGATAGAATGTTTACTCATTTTTTTTTTTGTTGAAAAAAGAAGAAGAAGGTGAAACATATATCATTAGGTTAATGGTGAATAAGTCATGTATGAAGAGACAATTAAACTCTATAAAAAATAGTAGTATGTTTATAAATATTCTGATTTTCAAACTCTAAATTATAAGACTTTTTTACACATTAATTTTTAATATTTATAATTAAATTATTAGTTTAAAGTGCTAGTGGATAAAAATTTAATATAATATTTTGTACACATCCATTATAATTATACAAAAAGTAAATAATCTCCTATCAAGCTTTTAATTGATGAAACATTAATATTGCACTACAGTTTGAATAAGATTAATCTCATGCAATCTTTTGATCTTCTAACACTATTCTATCAACAAAGAGGAACTTTTAACACTATCGAGAAATTTAATTTGGTTAGCTGTTATCTTTTCCCTTTTGCTTTAGAAACTCATTTTTCGACTTATAAATAGAGTTTATTTTATTAACTTCTCGTATGATTATCTCGGTGCATTCACTTGAAGGTCATGAAATTGGAGTATCACAGTTAATAGTGAGTAAATATTGCATAATTCCTGTAAATTGACCCCTAAATACCCAAAATGGACTCTAAAAATGGTGGGACAGTACGAACTGCTCCCCTAACTTCACACGAAGGTTTCATAATGATTTCTCAAAGAATTCGTCCGAAAGTCATATCACCAAAATATTCATGGCTAATACACACGAAAAAAGTGAGAAGATTGCCTAATTCCTGTAAATAGGCCCCTAAATGTCCAAAATGAACTCTAAAAATGGTGGGACTATACTTACTGCTCCCCCAACTCCCTATGGAGGTTCCATAATGGTTTCACAAAGAATTCGTTCGGAAGCCATATCACGAAAATATTCATTGGCTAACATACACAAAAAACTGTAAAAATCGCCTAATTCCTGTAAATTGGCCTTTAAATACCCAAAATGAATTCTAAAAATGGTGTTAGCCCGTGAATATTTTGGTGGTATGGCTTCTAGTTGATATTTTTGCAAACTTTTAGGGAACCCTCCGTAACAGTACATACAATCTCACTATATTTTACGACATATTTTGGCATTTAGGGGCTGATTTACAAGAATATGTAATTTTCTCAGTTTTTCGTGTTTGTTAGCACATGAATATTTTGGTGATATAAATTCATCCTCAATCATCGAATTCAAGTACTGAATATAGAAAAATTGAATAATTACGACTCAAACACTTTGGTCAACCAGTTTATTAAACATATATTATACAACATAAGATACACATACTATACATACTTATGCATAACATATACACTAATTCGATCATATTAGTAAACTAGTTGACCAAACACTATATATCTGTAACTTTTCCTCGAAAATAATGATAGGAGAATGAATTCAAATTAGTCGATACCCCCAACTAAAAAGTAAAAAAGAATGTCCTAAGAAGAATTGAGATAACTTTATTTTTTTGTTTTTTCTCTTTAAATTTGAGTGATAGGGTTGGGTAGCTAATAAAGGACTAAAGGAGTGGTCAATTAGTGAAGGAAAAGGAGGTTTATTTTCATTTGAAAATATTGAGAATAAATAATTTGTTGTACGCATACCTTATTTCGATTCTTATGTAGGTAGAGTGATTGTTTCTAATAGAAATGGAGAGATGTTTGGTCTCAACATATCATCCATGGGCACAAATTTAGCATTGGACCCAATACAACATTCTAATTGGGCTAATATTGTAGATGGTGCATTATGGAAGATTTTGCACATAGGATCATTCAATCAATGTCATTGTTTATATTTTGACCTCATCAATTATTTTTTTTGTAAAAATAGCCTCCACACAAGAAAATTGGAAGCACACTCATGGTGGTTTCCAAGACGACTTACGGTGATTCGTCATAATTTTAAAGCAAAAATCCGATGATCGACATGATTTCTTACTTGATATTGACCAAAACTTATCTTAAAATCAAGTTATAGAGCAATGGAATGAGAAAAGATGAAAAGAAGATGGAGGAGAAATTCTAGTGGAAGTCCTTTTCCAAAAGAAGAGATACAAATATATAATAGGATTCATATAGCTAAGTGGTCAAAAGTAAGGCAGTGTACAATAGACTTTTGTGGTAACCCTTCACCAAATCCCACACATAGCGAGAGTTTAGTGCAACGGAGTGCCATTCTTATATAGCTAACCTCAAAAACTTATTTGAGATTGACGCATAGTTAGTTAAAAATTTGTGACAAATAATTCTTTAGAAGCTTCAATATCATCAAAATTTATGTCAAAATCTTTAAGTGTGTATAAAGTAAAAACATAGGTCTATACATCAGTACCTTGAGTCCTACAACAATGAGACAGAATTCAATAATTGAGGTACAAGGTTACCTTCTTAACCATTGCATAAGGCAGTTTTAACCTCCAATCTTTCTGTTTACGGCTTAGCGGCCTTCCTTTGGATGTTGGATCGCTATTCTCCTTCACATCCGCCAACTTCCAGATACAGCTTCCTGATTCTGCATCGATTGATTCCATGAAGAATATTCCATTCTTTTCAACCTTTCTAGAGTTCATTTTTTCTCTATACTAACTCTCATAGGCCTATCCTTGAAGCGGAATAAGTCGTCTGGTACTTTTATTAGCCGCTCCGCACCATGAGACGATACCTTAATACATCACAGGAAATAGAGAGCGTTTGCTTCAAAAAGTTAGAAATCATTTCTGTTTATAACAACAGAGAGAATACAACATTGTTTCTACAGCTTCGTCTAACCTTTTCTTGTATTGGCGGCTAAATTCTTCCATCTCATCCATACTTGGACAGCCAAAACTAATGTAAAGAATATGTCACACTACCTCACAGTAAACAGGATATCAAAAGAACGCGCTTACTAGAACCAAGTGAAAATTGCTGACAAGATATGAACTCCAATTTCAATTCATTAGAGATTGTTTAACTTGATCAGAAATCACGGTTAAAAGAGGCAAAGAAGGACAGAGGGAAAGTCTTGGTAGGCAAATGTTTACATATCTAAGTATAGCTGACTATATACATGACCTATAAATACCTCTAGTTAAGACGTCTAGTCCAGTTATTCATCCATCACAAGTTATATAATACACATCCAATTTTGGAGGTATTTTCGGCGACTAGTGTTGTCACTAAAACATACTATTAATGGCGACTGGTGTTGTCACTAAAACATACTATTAGTGGCGACTTTTAGAGGTATTTGCGGCGACTAGTGTTGTCACTAAAACATACTATTAGTGGCGACTTTTAGAGGTATTTGCGGCGACTAGTTTTGTCACTAAAACATACTATTAGTGGCGACATTTATAGTTATTTGCGGCGACTAGTGTTGTCACTAAAACATTCTATTAGTGGCGACTTTTATAAGAAACCTCAATTAGACACATTTGTTTAAAAAGAACTCAAATCACAATATTTAATAATGTTTATTTTTAAAAAAAAATAAATATACTCATAGGGGTTACACGCGCAAAGCGCGTGCTCAGAAACTTGTCTTTATATAAAGTTAGACATAACAAAATCTGATTGCCATGGCTATATAAAGGCAAGAGAGTAACTTGGTATATATTTAATAAAGTCTAAAATGAAACGCGAGTGAAATATCTTTATATAAAGTTGGACATAATTAACATCTATGTTTGATTTGAGAATTTTTTGGATTTCATTTCGTTTGTTATAATCCTCTTTGTATTTAAAGATTGATTCTTTGACTGATGATATATAAATTTTCCCCATAACCTTTATAACGTAAATGCCGTAGTTGTGTTGGTTC
>JAJOOS010005013.1:0-38612 GCA_029582725.1 Solanum chiquidenum
TTCTTTCTTTTTCATTCCAATTTAATGCCAAAGATAATGTAGAATTATACAAAAACTAAGTCTACCGAATTATATATCTAAATTTATAAATTTAGATACATAATTAGGTGAACTTTTTTTTTGTATAATTCTCCAGTATATTTCGCATGAAACTGAGATGAGAAGAAAAGAAAAGGAGGAATGTAAGAAGATGAAGTAGAACACAAAATCTGATGTAGACGATGAAGGAAAAAAGAAAAAGGACCAACATGGCTCTATTGAGAAGACAATACTTGACAAAGAACCAAAAAAAGACTTCAATGGTAATTAATTAGAAATTATACATCTTACAAGCTTATATTAGTTTCTGATTTTTCTTTGTGGATGACGTATGTTGTACTGAATGAGGAGGGAAAAATTAGTGGTGGTAGAGGCATACCCTAAAACACCTACTTAACATAAATATATTATGTTATTATACAAAAAATTGTGAACTCCAGGTAAATATGGAAGTTGTTATACCTGGAGCAACTGCATTTAACGTTGATGGTAATGTTGGGATTGGTGTATCTTCTAGATCTAAAAGTGTTCATGAAGTAAGTGTATTTTTCTCCATCTTTTACTCTATATTTAAGAACATGCATACACTTTGCATAGTACGCTCCCCTCACCTTTTATTATGAGAATCAATTATGTGTATGCAGCCTGTCATGGAAAATGACGGAACCTCTTGTAAACCAAATGATGTTGAGCAAATCCCATCATAAGAAAAAAAAAACAAAAGGTATTATAATAAAACTTAAGTTTTAACTACATCCCGTTATGTTATGCTTGTAGTGAGTTCTAAGCATGTTGTTTGTGCATCTTGCCAATGAAGATGTTGGGACTTCTCTTTGACAAAATGATACCCCACAAGCAAAATGGAAGAAGCTACATTACATATCCCTGTTACGAGAATTTCCCCCCATTGGGATTAGCTCTTCACCTAACGGTGAAATGATTTTCCCATAGGATTGCATAATTGAACAATCACTGCTAGTGCTTACATGGTATATGATTAGTGTAAAATGTAATATAATATAATAAAGTAGATAGAAACCTAGGTGAAAACAAATCTTAATAAGTAACCTCTGGAGCAACTATAACATGTTTTTAAATAGACAACTACTTTATTGCTAGCACTAAGAACAAATTACTCATACATTTAGACTAGTATATATGTTGGAGTTTCTGATAAAAAAATATTTATTTATGCAGATGGAGTGATCCTTTTTCTCCCACCTCAACTTCACAGATGGAAGGAGGTAGAGAGTTGGTGACAAGATGTTACCAAATACAGTTTCATTTAGTTTCTTCAGCTTTGAGAACTTTGTTGTTAGTTTCTTATCTATTTTGTGACAATTTTTTTACGAGATCATATATGCTTATAGGTGTTATCTCTTCATAGTTTGGTGTTACATATATTGCATACCTTTGAGATTATAAGTGTTTCATAGAAGTACTTTTAATAAGAAAAAAATCAAGAGTTAGATTCCCCCAACCTCAGCCATCGCACGCTAGAATTTTGTGCCAGTATACTCTCCTCAATATTTACTTATTTTCAGTGGTTCTTTGCATTATTTTTTATTTTCAAATAACTCAGGAAATTTTTTAGGCCTTCTCATCTCTTCTTTATCTCCATAAGTTGTTTCCTCACTTGCTTCATATTTTCTCCCTCATTTGAATACCCTTTAGAGTTAAACTGCATGATCTTCATGGAACCCTTGACAAATTTCAACTTAGACCCTACACTGATCACAGGTTGACCTTGCATTTCTATATCCCAAGCAGCACTAACTATCAAGAGAAAGTCTTTATATTTACCAAGGTGGTTCTGAAACCTATAAGGTTTTGCTCCATGTGGCCTATTGATGGTGTAAGGTTGATGTACAAAGGAGTATGGTGGGATATAAAGGGGTCCATGATCACAACCTCAAGGTGAGGCCACTTAGTCATCCACAAGGAATTGACAAATGCCATATCAATCTTTCTATGATCATGACTATTTTTCCATGTAAAGAATCTTCCCACAATTCTGTTCTGTCGAACTAGTGTCCATAAGAAGATTTGAGAAATTCCGAGTTTCTCTGTCATGTATATGAGGCCCTCTTATTCTATCTTCTAGATTTATCACAACACTCAAGTCCCCAATTATCATCCAGGAGTTTGACCAGCTAGAATCAAAACATTTTAGACCATTAGAGATTCCTCCTATGCTCTATATTATGTAGTCCATAAATGACATTGATGTCAAAACTAGTATCCAACTCAAGTACATTTATTGACCAATGTATGAATTGAGAATAAGTCCCCAACACAGCTACATCAACTTCACGAGCATTCCAAAATATTAATATTTTCCCCCTACTAGCATGGTCATAGTTGTGGCGCCACCTCCGGCGGGAAACACTTCCCTTAGAATGTGTTCAATGATAGCTAAAATTGATTTCTTTCCCTAATCAACATCTTAGTGAACTTTTTTTTCTTATAGCTTATTCAATCCCCTTATATTTCCAGTAGGTATCTTTATCTATGGAATTTTTAGGGGTCGATCTCCTTAATCAGTATTCCCCTACTCCTTTGGCCTTTGCCTTCAACTTTTCAGGAAGGTAGTTTGTAGGTAATGTCATCAAGTGGGTTATAACCATTGTTAGTCTCCCCTATAGATACCTCCACTCTCTTTTTCTTTTTGTACCGTTGACTTGCTTTTTACTTACTTCCACCCTTCAGGTGAGATCTATTAACTTTGAGTTTCTATCCCCAAAATCTCAATTTTATCCATCTGCGTTGGCACATCATTGTTTTTCTTAGCCTAAACTTTCTTTTGCTAAAATTGCTTGGCCATATGATTTTTAGCTTGTACATTTCCTCTGTTTGGTCCCTTTGCCTATGTAACACCCCATAATTTTTTTTGAACTAAGACTTGAACCTTCCTTCGTTGTGAGTAGTATTTTACTAAGGAATTTAAAATTTCTTAAGTATTAAGGTCAGGTCACTAGATGTAGCACCTTGAGTTTCAAAAAGAACTAGATTGGAAATAGCAAAAAATCTGAAATTTTGCAAGCTAAGCTAAGTATGAGTTTTGGGTTGACTTCAAACGGTCATAACTTCTAGCTCAGAATGAGTTAGGTGTTCTATCAGATACCGTAGGAAATATCTTTGAATTATGTTTCCAACGCCACCGAGTTTTCTCAGTTTCGATATCGTATGAGGGAGATGGGCTGTCTAGATAAGGAAAGTCAAAACCGGATTTTAGAGGGGTATTTTGGTCTTTTCCTTACCAATCAGATTTAATTCATTTTTAGTAATATTTTAGGGGTCTAATATGATTAGTTTTAGTTTTATAATCCTAGTCTACGCCTAGGGTTTTAGTTGAGAGTTCAAGAAGAGAAAGGAAGAAGAGAGAAGAGGAGAAAAGAGAAAGGATCGAAGCGTTCGTCGAAGTTCTTGAGATTTGTTGCGGATTTTCGCCATGGGTTTGATCCCTAAGAGGTATGTAAGCTTCCATAGTGTTGGGTTTGTTCACCCACATGCCAAACATATTATTTTCAGCGAAGTTTCATTCTCAAAAAGTTGAAGGATTTAAGTTCTTGATAGGTGTTCTTGAAGTTCTTTCTAAATCTTGTTGTGTTGGGTTTTTGATGATTTCTTGAGATGAAATTTAGTAATTTGAGTGTTGTTTTTGAGTATATTAGAGTGTACTTAAGTTAAGTAATTGAATTCAAGTGATTGGGGAAGAAACCATTCGATTCTAGGCGAAATAGGGTGAGAAAATGAGCAAGGAAAATTCGTCAGATTTTCTGGGTTGGGGTCTGGCGCGATGCGCCAGCCAGAGCGCCCCAAACCCTCCTCTGAATGTTAGGGGCTGACGCTCCGCGCCACCCATAACCCCAGGGTCTCCTGCCCCATCCAGTTTGTCATCGGTTTCCCCGTTTGAGTTCGTTTAAAGTGCACCTTCACTCCTTTTCGATTCTAACTACTCTAAGCTACTTCTAAACACCTAGAAATCATTCATAAGATGATAATAACCTTGAATTCATAATTCAAATTCAAGGTAGAGATAAGAGTTAAGTTTTGAGAGTTCTTTCGAACATTCTAAGAAAGTCCCTTTGAGTCCTTTTATGGAGTCTTCTACAACTTCTAGTAACTTGTTTCAAGACTCAAGTAAATGAGAATGAGAGTGAGGAGAATGTATTCATGAGTCTACTTTGTCATCACGAGATCCTTCATATCATGAACCATAACTCTTGAATTCATAATTCACATTCAAGAGAGAGTTAAGAGTAGAGTTCAAGAAAGCCTTTGAGTTCAATTGTGAATCCTTTGAGATCAACTATTGATTTGAACTATGTTTTGAGGAAGTAAGTATGAGAATGAGAAGAGTTGTATCATGAGTTCCATAATGTTATGTAGACCTATGAGTCAAGTCGTTCATGCCCATAAATTCCGCATGAACTCCATAGGTTAAGTATCTATGAGAGGAGTAATATCTTCAAGTTCTAAGTCTTGAGTATTGAGTTCCCAATCCTCTTTGATATTATATTTTCTAATCATGGGACTATTACCTATTACCCATGAAGTCCATGAGTTGAGTTGTTCATGCCCATAATTCCGCATGAACATTATAAGTCGGACAATCTTGAGATGAGAAGTATCTTTGAGTCCTTGAGTTGAGTAATTCATGCTCATAATTCCACATGAACTCTGAGTTGAGCATTCTTGAGATGAGTAGTATCATTGAAGTTCTTGAGTTCCAAGTATTTGAGGTCTATCTATGGTTATTTAAAACCTTGCATTGAGTCGTTCATGTCCATAATTCGGCATGAACCATATTTTAAGAAATCTTTTACAAATGTTTTAGCTTTGTTTTAAGACTTAAGTTTTGAGTTCAGTAAAGAGTAAAGTTGAAGTTCTTTTCTTCAAAAAGTATATGGGGACTAAGTATTCCCAAAGAGATTGAAAATGTTTTCACACTTAAATAAGAACGGAAATTGAGATTTCCAAAGAGCCTTCGAGCTAGTTTTCATAATAGAATAATCGTTTTCTAAATGAAGCAAGAGGGGAAACTTTGATTTCCAAGATAGCCTTTGAGCTAAGTTTTTTTAGCACTAATCTCAAATCATAGAAGAAGTATGTTTTTAAACATAAGAGCTAGTATATTTTGGGAGTAGTATTGAGCACAGATATGGGGGAGGGTTCAGAAAACCCCGAGCTTCCGTAAACCATGTAGCCATCATGGGTAGAATAGGGTCATACTTTTTAGATGAATCATTTTCACATAGACTAGTGGATCCACTTTGTAGTTCAGGTTCTATTCCCTTGGCAAGGTATAGGATGCTCCGGCAGCGTGAGGAAAATCGATGTATCATCACAATAGCTCTTACGTGATGGTTGTCGATTAGAGAAACTCCCACAAAAGTTGTTGTATTCTTATATACACAGTTATTTGTATTTTTACATATATTTCAAAGTTATGTTGTATCCTTGCATACACACAGAGTTGGCATCATGTTTTTAAACAGCTTTTCGTTATATTGCACATGCTTTAAATTGCTTTATATTGAGATGAGTTCAGTCATATTGAGTTGAGCATCCAGAGTTGACTACCCAGAGTCGAATATCGTATCTTTGAGTTGAGTATCTTATCTTTGAGTTGAGTATCTTATCCTTGAGTACATCTGAGTTGAGTAAGTTTTAGTAGTTTTGAGTATCCTTGAGTATTCTTTAAGTTGAGTAAGTTTGAGAAGAGGTAAGTATATTTCTTTTTTATCAAGTTTCAAGCTTATGTTTATGTTTTAGAATTCCCCTTACATGCTCGTACATTCCACGTACTGAGCCATTTGGCCTGCATCTTCTCATGATGCAGACACATGTATTCAAGATCATCAACAAGAGCTTCGTTGATACATTCGAGAGTTCGAGTTAGCTATGGTGAGCCTCCTTGCTTTCAGAGGGTTTCATTTACCTTTCAGTTATATCAGTTGTTAGGATGTTGTGGGTCTTGTCCCAACTTCCATCTTTATCAGTTAGAGGCTTCATAGATGGTCAGTATAGTTGAGAAGTTTGTATTATTCATTTATTTTATTAAATATTTTAAAGACATAAGTTGCCTATTTTATGGTGAGTTGAATATATTATATTATTCAGAGTTTTCTTTTAAGTTAAAGCTTCGTATTTAAGTTTTATGAACTTTTATTTCAGTTTTTACGCTTGAATCAATTTTCCGCTTATAGTCAACCATGATGAGGGTTCACTTGGGACCAACAATGGTCTTCAAGTTCCGGCCACTTCCAGGGTGTAGGTTCGGGTCGTGACAGCCTAGTGTCTCTGCACTTGCTGCTTTGTAGTTCCTCCTTCCTATTTTTGAGTTTTAAATTGGCATTGGTGCCTTATCCGGAGACACTCATTGCAAAACACAGGCCTCCATTTATAGGTGATTTTCTCTATTAATAGTTGATAGCCTAGTCAAACATCTTGCCATCTAGTCCTGCTATGTTAATCTTCTCAGGGAGGACTTGGGTTATATTCATCTCGATTACGGCCCAGGCATATGATATCCTCTTAAATTTTGAAGTGCGCTTATCTGTAAACAGAGGGTTTCCCAATCTACTGTTGATCCTGTTAAGTGTTTTCACTTCCAGAAATTGAGGGGATATAAGTTTACTTTACCCACAATGGGATGGTCTTCGGCATATCTTCCACGGCTTCACAATTATGGGTTCGATATTGATTAGGTATGGTCCTAATAGCAACACCTTATCTATATTTCTAGCATTATAAAATTTCAGCACGAAGTACCTATCATTATGGAAGAACATCTCTGATTTTGTGGTAACACAAAGTTCAATATCAAGGATAAAGTATTGAGACTTTTTAATGATATATTAGTTTGATACAAGGTATATAAACTAGTGTATTTATAGGACTACACATTTAGTATTCACCTATGTAAGTGTGAATGTAAGCATGCCTTCAAGAAGAATTTGGTAAGGCCAATTCTCAATGCACTTATGAACCAGGAAATATTCCCGGCAGAAACGAACAAGACAATGAGAACCAAAAAATAGTTAAAGGGTTAACTATGCAACCTATGTTGTCTAAGTATACACCAAAACTAGATGGTTCAAAGATATCAAATCTACTGAATGACCGAGTATATTCGGTATACGTTCACTATGAAAAGTTCAAAGGGAAACATACTTATCTAGATGCAATTAATCCTTTCTTACAAATCACACAGTTTTTTCATGCATATGTTTTAATAATACCCATTCCCCATTAATGTGGGGTTGTTGGGTTTAAGTAAGGTGTGAATTGGAAATGTGGAAAAACTAAGTGAAGGGAAAATGAAAAGTCAATTCTCCCTCATTGGTAGAATAGAGGAAAAGTTTTATCCTTATATTTGGAAAGTCTTTCTTTAGTACTTAAAGGGGTAAGACAAGAGTGCCCTCTCACGTCGTCGTCATCATCGCCCCTCTCACGTCGTCGTCATCATTGCTCATTCGGCTCGGTTTCTACTTTGACTACGACAATTGATGTGATTGACTGATAATTTTTTAGAAAAATTATTTATTAGTCTCATTAATTAATTTTTTTTCCTAATATTAATTCACAAAACATAATTAATTTGAAATTTATGAAATTATTTTGGAAATGACCTATTCCGTCTAAACAAACATTTCTTCCCAACAAACATCATACCTATTCAGAACAAATGAGTCTGTTTTAAACATGTGAGTTCGCACCTATTCAACACAAATCACTAACCAAAAATAGTGAGGTGTTTCCTTAGTTTTTGCATTGATTTTTTTTCCTCTGCATATAATTTCTTATACAAAGTCGAGTTTTTGTATGATTTCGTTGCTGACTTTTAACTTCGCTGAAGTTTGAGGTGTCGCTACTTCCTTAACAAGTATATCTCATTTATTCTTGGAGGAAATAACTGACAAAATCTTGTACAGTGAATGGATTAAATTTTGTAAGGACACGCATGAATTTTGTGGCCTTGGATATTTTTTCTTTTCATCTTAAAAGTAGTTTTGATTTACTATTCTGAACACAGTAGATAAAAGATTCAGGCCTTTAGACTTTTGGGACACAACCAACTGATCTTATGGCTCACTACATGGGTGTTTCACCATTATCATATTTTTCTCCCTATCCTAGATCGAGGCCTTTAGACTTTTAAAACACAACCAACTAATCTTATGGCTCATTGCATGGGTGTTTCACCATTATCATATCTTTCTCCCCATTCTATATGTAGGACTATTATGCATTTGGAGGAGAAAAATAAGTTTGATATATTTATCAAGATGTGTCTTGCTCGTTTCACTAGATATTCAAACCAGAGTGCTTTTGAGTTCTAGGTTAGCTGTGATGAGAGGTTGCATAACCTCAGTTGGTGGAGCATTACAAAATGTATGGACTATATTAATTCTATACTAGGTGGTTCACCTTCCTTGAGTTGGACTCAATTTTTAGAGGCACTCTTAGAGAAACTTATTCATGCAGCCTAAGAGAGAGAAAGAGGGACCAATTTGAGGGGCTTCGACATGAGGGCATGGTGATTATCAAGTATAAGGTGAGATTTCCTGCCTAATCCTGCCATGCACTAATGATACTTCCCAAGGAGGTAAAAAAGATTCAGAGATTAGTTAGAGGTTTGATAACTCTAATTCATATGGCTACCACTCAATTAGTTTTTTTCTATTTCAATAAGTGATACATCATGCTACGGAAACTAAGATGATTCGTAGGCAAGCCTATGGAGGCAACGACAAGAGAGTTTGTAGGTCTTACATTTTTAGTGGTATTTCATCCAGAGTTAGAAGTTTCTTGGCTACTGGTTATTCTTCTCAGTACAGTCGACCAATCCATGCAATAGTTCACTCAGGACAAGTTTCTTGAGACTTGTCTGTTAGATATCTTTCTGTATTGGGTATTTGAGTTTTTACAGGCCATCTCAACAACCTATGACTAGAAGATGATCTTATGCGTGTGGAGATGTGTCCTACTTTGTATAATATTATTCCAGACATAATCATGGTGGAGCCTTGCAGATTTATCAAGTTCAGACATCCAAAGCAATTGCGCAAGAGTCTGAGATGACTTACACTTATGGAGAGGTGTTGCACAAACATGAAGGGTTGGTAGTATAAGAGTCTTTATACTGGGGGCAACTATGCCCACTGCTACGGTTTCATGATTAAACCCAAGGCTAAGGCCTCTAATAATTTGATTATAAGTATTGTTTTAGTACACCATCAAAATGCTACAATTTTGTTTGATCCTTGATATATGTTCTCCTATATGTATTTATATTTGTGTTGGGTTTAGATATGTTCGGTAACTCCGTATCTATGACTATAATATGTTTCTACTCTCATGGGTGATTCTTTAGTAGTGGTTCAAGTGTACCAATATTGTGTAGTCACATTTATAGGGTACAATATGCAGGTGGACATGATTATGTTAGATATGGTTGATTTCAACATCATCTTGATTATGGATTGACTTTATCCTTATCATGAGATTATATAGTGCCACACTAAGATATTTACCATTGAAGAGATGTGCTAGTCCACCGTGTGCTAAGGGACCGGGTTGATAATACACTAGCAATGTAATAAAAGAGATTAAACTATAAAGTAAAAACAACAAGAATTTTACGTGGAAATCTCTTTGCTCAAGGAAGAAAAATCACAACCTGTCACACGGGGTTTTTCAACTGTTTTAACTATACTCCAAATGCACATACAAAGGTTAAACTCTTAATCTCACAACCTGTAATAACACTATTACAAGAAGAGCCAAAGCAATACCTCTATTGTCCACTATATTAACTAACTCTAATTAATATAAACTTCAATCACATACCACACAATTAGCTCAGTGTTAACTTACAACAAACTCAATGTGTTCCTTTATAGATTAGAAATGGATCTTACAAGTTTACCACATCACAAGCATTTCCTAACAAACAACCAAAAGACACACTTGATAACTCTATTAGGTCCCTTGAAGTGTGTGTTGAAAACTTGAGTTCTTCAAAGACAAAGTTCACCTTCATGTTTACTTTAAATTGCTTAACTAGGTAGTTTCATGTCAATGAAGATACATTATTATATGAACAAAACAACCTAGTGTTCTCTGATTGGTTGAGTACACTTGTCTCGTTGCTTGCGCTCATCAACCGCGTCAGAAGTGACAACTTTTATAGATGTTCACCAATTGACTTCAGATACCTGATCAACTATGGGACCAAGATTCATGTTTGTGAGCATCAACAAAAAATTAAATACTAACATTTTCCCCCATTTTGATGATGACAATCAAACTCTTCATCACCGACATTTCCAAGTTTAGTTCCCCCTGTCACCAACACGTTCAGTTCCCCCTATCACCAACACATTAATTTTCCCACTTTTGACATCATAAAAAAGATAAGAGCAGTAAACAAAAGCAAGATTTCAAGCAAAAACATACTAATCTAGAGCCATAGGGAAACACATAAAATGAGTAGCTAAGCAATAGGAGAAGAGTCAACAAACTAAAAATAAGGCAAGATTTCATTAAGACAAGAAAGTATCCACCATTCTGACTGTAAATGAAATAACAAAAGATATCAGAGTCACAATACCATTGTTAGGACCAAAAGAGAGAACCGGGAAAGACTTTAAGATTTCGAGGGTTAGGGGACAAAGGACTGCAAGAGTAAGCTCATGCAGTTATTCACATCCTCATGGACCTAGAGAAGCTTGAGGGTTAACGCCTTGACCTCTGTGTCCACTTTGGCATTTGATTCGACCAACTTATAAGCATTGTGAGATTTTAATGCTTCAACATCCTCCTGCCCACATGTACTTGGACCTGGTTCTGCGATTATTCCTTCTGAAGCATTGCTTTAAGACGCGTAACTTCCAAGTCCTTTACTTCCAGCAAGGTAGTAAGATCTTCCATTTCGCGTTTTGACACCTCTTGTTGTTGAAGAAGCTCGGAGACTTGAAGTTTTGACTTCACCTTTCCCTCAATACATTTGCACTCAATTAAGGTAGACAAGGAAAAGGTCTGTTTTATCGTTCTAGACACCCCTTTGCTAAGAGGCACGTTGAAATGGTTGAACACTCTGTTCAGCAAGTACCCATAGGCCATTCCATGTTTTCCATCCTTGACTGTCATGATCTTGTGCATGT
Source organism: Solanum chiquidenum (assembly GCA_029582725.1). Taxonomy (NCBI): domain Eukaryota; kingdom Viridiplantae; phylum Streptophyta; class Magnoliopsida; order Solanales; family Solanaceae; genus Solanum; species Solanum chiquidenum. The sequence continues at coordinate 11,214 of JAJOOS010005013.1, forward strand.
GTTCTAGCATAATTCTAGGAAGATTCATGACTTTATACTTGTCTAGCAGTTCCATGAGGAACAGATCGGCTGAAGAAGCCACAGTTCTTTTTTACGTGCGAAGTAGGCTTTGTTCACAAATACAAAGTATAGTTGATGTTCACCCTTAAGATATTTCTTCAGAATTCCATAGGACCTAAGATCTTCCACCTTAACAGTGTCCTTAGTATACACCTCATATGGCACACACCCTTTGACTGACCCTATTCCCTTACATGGAACTTCCAAAATGATACCCAATATATCCTGATTCAAATGAATATCTATCCTATGAACCTGAGTATCAATGATACCATCATCATCCAACAACATTTTATAATAAAACTCACGAACCTCAGGTTCATGCATGAAAGGAATATGCCGTTCGAATAAATGCTCCCATTATTGTAAGGCCACACAGTTGGCAAAAGCTCTCATGCCTCATTTGTCCAGAATATCCGGATCAAACACCTTACTATTTAACACTTTCTGTGTTTTTGGAAATGTCTCTCGCTCCTCACTAGTCAACAGTTTGCCACCCTTTCCCTTTTTAATAGGTGAACTAGGTCCTTCCACACACTTAGACCCAGGTTCCACTATATCTTCCACTGGTGCTACTACCTCTTCCATAGATTCCCTTTTATCTCTCTACTTGCGCTTTGTTACATCTTTTGACTTTGATTCATGTACCTTAATATTTTTTCCATCTACAACCTTTATGATTTCTTTCACCGTCCGTACTTTATCCTGCGATTTGGTAGAACTATTGTCTGGTTCCTGTGACATGTCGAACAGGTCCTTAGGCATAACTGATTTGTCCTTAGACATAGTTCCCTTTTTGCATTTGTGATGAGTTGTTTGTGCCTTACAGCAACGATGACATCATGCAACAATTTTTTCTGAGCTCCGTTAGTGGAATAACTTTTGACAAATCTAAGAGAGACACACTCGATCATTTTGCCTTTCCGTTTTTCAAACCTTGGGATTTTCAAGGGAGCTGACTTCTCATGCCCCTTTTGTTGCTATGAATCTTTGGATGGTAAAGAGGACTAAGCAATGATTTCAGAGGCAATGGGCTCTTTCTCATTTTCTCCCCATCTAACATTTCATTTCCAGACTAAAAGAACAACTTCCACCACGTCCTATTGAACAAAGTCAAGTTGTATGTGAGTGTTTGGGGTAAGATCGAATAACGGTTCCCCATATTCAACTGGCTCTAGTGATTTGCACTCCATATCTGAGAATAGAGGTTCAATATCTCCATTCTTGTCAGTTAGGCTTTGCACAACCAATTCTTAGCTAACGGCTAAGATATTAAACTCTATTCTTTTTTCTACGAGGAAATCTTCATCAAAATAGTCGTTCAGACATAGTTGATGACACAGGGCTAGGTTGGGATGAGACTTTTCATTCAATGGGTTGCTTTTCAACAGAAGGTTGGGCAACAAATCGCACCTCTAAACAAGTAGGTCCATCGAGGGACAACTCTAGGGAAAGAGTGAGAACATGATTTAGAGAACAAGAAAGGTTTTCAATTGGAAGGGGAGTTGAACTGTAGGGTTCTGCAGTTTGAAGGAGAAACACTTTGCTGGTGGGAATAGTTGACTCACTTGTTTCTCTTACTTCACAGACTGGAGTGGAAAGAAAGTGTATCTCAGGCAAGGTTGAAGCATTGAACTCAAAAGGATTTGAAGTTTCGATTTCTGGAGACATGGGTTCTTTGGGAGAAGAGGAAGGGCATTTTGACATAGTTAAAAGTTAGACAGAGGGATGCCTTTTAAAAAAAAAGGGTTTTGTAGAAGGGCTCTGATCCCTGAACATAGGCGACCTTTGGGTTTTGAATAAGAAAAGATGTTACTTCAAGAGACATAGACACGTGGGAAGTGAGAGTTACTTTTGCAATATTTCATATGTAGTAAGACGATAATAACCTGTGAGTAGGGACCAGGTCCTTCTTTTTGTTCATACATCAACTACCCATACAATGTCGTGTCTTCCGCTTCTCTCTAGCTAAGTCACCATGAGTGTATACATGTAGAAGGTTCTGAATTGAATTCATACATAAGTTCAAGACAAAAAACAATGACACTTACCTTTTATTCGTAGTCAGTAAGGGTTTTGAATGCATTCAGAGCAAGAGATTAGTTTGGTTTGAGCAACCCTAGCCTCAACCTATTTTTGACAAACTGATCTTTGCTTAGAGCTTTGGTGAAGATGTCAGCTACTTGATCTTCTGTCTTGCGAGTACCCATTCTGGAAGGCACTTTTACATCCATTTGAAATAGCTTAAAGCCCATGTATGAGGCAAAAGCAATTAGAATTCTGATAGCCTCCATCCTGGCGACATGAGCAAATGTTTTGTCATAATCAATTCCTTCTTTTTGAATATAGACCTGCACTACCAGTCTTGACGTGTTCCATGTGATGACTCCATTCTCATCCAATTTGTTTCTAAACACCCACCTAGTTCCTATTACACATCTGTCTATTTGTCTAGGTACCAGGTGCCACACTTTATTTCTTTCAAATTGATGAAGCTCCTCATACATTGAGTTGATCCAGTCAGCATCTTTCAAGGCCTCCTTCACTCTCTTGGGTTCAAAGGTGGAGATGAATGATGAGAAATCCATGAGATTTTTGGTTTGAGACATGGTGTGCATCTCAAAATCCAATGGAGAGAGAAGATTGTCCATTAGATGAGATAAATGATGTTTCCGTGCTATTATTTTTGAAGACTCAGCTGTTGATTCTGCAACTAATTAATCATCCTTAGAGCAACTTCCTCAATTTTATCCTGGTCTACAATATTTTTGTTGTCTGATTGACCAAGTCCCTCTTTGGAGTCAGGATTTTCTTTCAGTTAAGACAGTTCACTATTTATAGCTTCTGGAGGTAGGCTATCTCTTTGCACCTGCAACAGCTCTTCAATTTCATTCTCATCTTTGTTTTTTATACTGTCTATGTCACCATTCATCAAAGATAACGTGAACACTTTCCTCAATGCATAAAGTTCTTTTGTTGAAGACTCTATATCCCTTACTTGTTGAGGAGTACCCCACGAAGATCATCACTCTTAGGATCGAACTTTCCCAGATCATTTTTTCCATTGTTGAGAACGAAACATTTGCAACCAAAAGCCATAAGAGAACTGAGTTTAGGCTTTCTTTTGTTCAGCAGTTCATAAGGTATCTTTTTTAGAACAGTTTTAATAAGACACATGTTGGTTACATAGCAAGTTGTGTTCACCACCTCTGCCAAGAAATTCCTTGCAAGATTAGAATCAATTAGCATAGTTCTTGCAATATCCACTGAGTTCTATTCTTCCTCTAAACTACCCCATTTTGTTGAGGGGTTTTGGGAACTGATCACAACAATTTTGCAATCCGGCTTTGTTTGAACCATTTTTGCAAAAATGATCATGACTTTAGATTCCATCCTTGCTCCTCAGAAACATGGTTCAGGTGAATCTTGAGTAATTATCAACTATCATAAGAATGTACTTCTTTCAGCCTCTACTCTAAATTCTTATAGGTCCTCACAAATCCATATGAAGAAGTTCCAGTGGCGTGGTTGTGCTTACAACTTTCTTTTGTTTAAAACATGATTTGGTTTGTTTCCCTTTGGCACATGTATCACATATCCTGGTATCTACAAATTTAAGTTTAGGTAGATCATGAACAAGGTCCCCTGACACACATTTTCCCAGAAGTGAGGCACACACATGGCCTAGCCTTTTATGCCACATATCAGCATTGTCACTTTGAGCACTGAGACACATAAAATTATCTCCTCGTATTGAGTCCAAATCAGCTACATACATGTTCTTAAGCCTTTTACCTATCAATATCACCTCACGAGAGGTTAAATTTGTGACAATACCTTTATTAGACAGGAGTCTAACCTCGTTTCCCTTGTCGTATATATCAGATACACTGAGCAAATTATACTTCAACCTATTCACATAGTGCACATCATCTATGGAATGCTCCACAGATCTTCCAATTTTCCTAATACCAAGACTGTAACCCTTCTTTCCAGAACCAAACGACACACCGCCACCTTGATGTGCCTCAAGAGAGAGGAAATTGTGCATTTCTCCAGTCATATGCTTAGAACATTTGTTGTCCATAAACCAACATTGACCGCTTCCTCTCTTCTACAGATGAAGAATTACTTGTTAGATTAAGGAACCCACTTGAGATGGAGTTCCCAAAAACTAGACAAAGGCTTGATAAGAGACTTCCTGGTCCATGGAGGCAGTTTTTTTTTGTTTAACTTGTCACTAGGACTAGCTTCTTTTATCCTTTTTCCTTTTAGTTTAGAAAAAATTTCTAGGCTTTCATTCACTTTCATTAATGATTTACAATCTTTTTTCAGATGACAATATCTACCACAATGAGTACGCAACAAGTTATCACAGACAGAGACATACTTGTTATGAGGGCTGTAAGGTGGATATATCTTTTGACATCCTAGACCTTTGTGTTGTATTTCCGAGTAGTCAAATTTTCTAGAATCTTTTAAAAGTTAGTCCATTTCAAGGATTTATTTAATTCATCCTTAGCTTGACTAAGATCCACTTCTAACTGAGTAGTTTTTTCTAGTGCAACAACTAGTTTTAACTTACAATTTTTTACGTTCTCTTCTGGTTCCAATTCAAAACTACTAAGTTTCTTCTTTCCATTTAGAGTAGTTTAAGGTTTTTACTTGAGTTGCAGATTTTCAGCCTCCTAAACCATCATTTGATCATTTATTTCAGACATTTGAGATATTGAGGCTGTCTTTTCATCTTGGTAGAAATCTAGATTCTCATTCAAAGCATTATTTTCAACAATTAATTCATCTAGAGAATTAATCACAATAACAACAAACTTTCTTAACCTTTTGATGGAGTAAGCATTTATGTTACTTTTGAGGTCAATAAGGGTTACCTCTTCCTTGATTTCTTCATTATCTGTTTTTTTCCATTAACAAGAAGAGAGACTCAAAAATGTCTTCATCATCTTTGACCACCATCATGGAAGCATCCTCAAGATGTTCTGATTCCTCAAATTTGCTGGTGGAGTTTCCCCATACAGCAAGAGCTTTCTTTACCACCTAGTTAGCAATTGCTTTTCTTCTAGCATTGTCAGGAATCTGGTCCATACGCTTTTCTCTATCTCCTCTAGTCTTGGCATACTCTTTGTATTCCAGCTTGTGCGTCGGACAATCTCTCATGAAGTGTCCTGACTTTCCGAACTTGTGACCCATATCACTGGCATTTTCTGATTGACTAGAGTTTCCCTTCCTCAGAATCATCTATGTTTTTTAACTATTTTCCGAGATTTTCTAGTCAGATAGGACATCTCCTCATCATCTTCCAACAGGTCACTTGGTGATGCTTTTAGTGACAAGGACTTGTCTTTTCTTCCGTCCTTTTTGGAATTTTCTTGCTTCTTATTTAGTTCATATGTTTGAAGGTTCCCAATCAGCTCGTCCATAGTAAGAGTCTTTGGGTTTGTAGCTTCACTGATTGTATTTACTTTGCTTTCCCATGATTTGGGAAGGACTCAAAGAATGTTTCGAACCTGCTTTCTTGGATAAATAGGTTTACCAAGACATCAGAGCTCATTGGTGATGGAAGTGAATGTGGTGTGCATCTTATAAAGTTCTCATATTGAGTAGTGAACATGTCCATATTTAATTCATTCACTTGGAATGTTCCTTCCTTGGGTGTTTTCACACAGTCCCAACACTCCTTGGCTGTTTCACATGCTGAGAACTTGTTGTATTCATCAACACCAATTCCACAAACCAGTAGCTTCTTCGCCTTATAGTTCTTTTCTATCTTCTTTCAGTGGGTTTCATCATATTCCCCTTTGGTCTTAGAAACCACTCGAGTTAGCTCTCCTTCTTGGACATCCATAATGGGAACATGAGGGCCATTGAAAATTATGTCCCATAGTTCAGTGTCTTCTGCCATGATATAGTCATGCATTTTAGTCTTTCACCAGTATTACTATCTGTTAAAATGTGGGGGACGAGTTGTAGACTGTCCTTCTTCTAAGATTGGTGGGGCTGGCATCTTCTCAAGATCCTTTCTTAATGTTAATCAGCTAGAAAATTCTGCTTTGATAACTATTGAAGAGATATTCTAATCCACCATGTTCTATGGGACCAGGTTGATAATATACTAGTAATGCAATAAAAGAAACTAAAATATAAAGTAAAAACAACAGGGAATTTAACCTAGAAACCTCCTTGCTCAAGGGAGACAAACCATGAGACACAACGTTTTTCAACTGTTTTAACTATTTTCAAGCGATAAGTTAATACAGACTTCAAATGCACATACAAAGATTAGACTCTTAGCATCACAACCTGTAATAACCCTATTACAATAAGAGCCAAACCAATACCTCTATTGCCCACTATATTAACTAACTCTAATTAATATAGACTTCAATCAAACACCACACAATTAACTCTAACTGTGTTCATGTGTTAACTTACAAAAAACTGTATGTGTTCTTTGATAGATTAGAAACAGATCTTACAAGTTTACCACATCACAAACATTTCCTAAAAATAGCCAAAAGACGCACTTAATAACTCTATCATGTCCCTTAAGGTGTGTGTTGAAAGTTTGAGTTCTTCAAAGGAAAAGTTCACCTTTTTATTTAATTTGAATTGCTTAACTAGGTTGTTTCATGTTAATGAAGATATATTATCCGTTGAACAAAACAACCTAGTGTTCTCTGATTGGTTAGGTACACTTGTCTCTATGCTTGCGCTCACCTATCTCATTAGAAGTGACATATTTTATAGTTGTTCACCAATTGACTTCAGATAACTGATCAGCATCATCAAAATTTCAAATACTCACACTTAGCAATGCCGGGAATCCTTAGGTTAAAATCGAAGGGTACATTGTGTCATTTTTAAAGGCTCAACCATTGGTTAAGAGGGTGTTTTTTTAATTAGGTCTATGTTCGTAATACTGGTGCTAACACTTCTTCATTGGGGTAAGTTCTAGTACTGAGAGAGTTCTCAAAGGATTTATGATAGATCTTCCAAGCTTTTTGCTTAACCATGGTATTGATTTTGGCATTTGCCTTGGAGCTGGGCACTCATTTCATTTCTATTCTCTCCGACAGAGTTCAAGGAACTTTAGCACTTTAACAATTTAACAAGGAGATGGGAACTATAAATTGAAGTAGTTCTACTCATCAATTAATACTTCAACGTATTACCAACTTAACAGAGAGTAATTACAGTTTCACTCAAATCTAAATCCAAACATTAGAAACAATATCCATCATCCAAAACCACAAATATAGGGCATACCTCAAAAGAAAAGTGATTAATAAATCTTACATGTTCTTGCAACATCCATTAATGGTTGGATCATCATTTGCACATACCCCTGATTCTGAATCACTTTCCTTTTCTTTTAAAGGTCGAAAGATTACATCAAAAAGTGAAGATAAGTAAAACAAAAGACCAAATTTTTTATACAAAATCAAAAGAAGGGAAAAAGAAATTCCCCAAACTATAGATCTAAAATATTTTTAATGACAAATGAGTTTCTCAATTAAATAAAAAGAAGAGGAAGCTTCTCAAGGAAAAGAGAATTACAATTGAAAATATACCACATAACTATAAAGCTAGATTGAAACCGTACATATGAGAATTTTTTCATAATACGCGTTTATTTAGTTAACATAAATGAAATTGGTCAAGTATCCTACATGAACATTAAAAAAAATCAAAATATTTGCTATGGTTGCTCAAAAAATGTCCCCTAAGTGATGAAATTGAAGAAAAGGGTTGATTGAATAAATTATCATGATACATCATTAGAGAGAATGATCAATCTACAAAAACTTACGACACTATTTTGGAAAAAAATCTTAGCTTGTCGATTTATATAGAGGATACATGATATAGGGAAAAACAATTATTCCAAGTCAATAAATAGATGAAAATGATTAAAGAAGTAAATCTTGTTGTTCAAGATTTTATGAAAGAAAATAATTGCATTTAACAAAAAATGCATATTTGATAAATAAAAAGTTGGTTAGTCTTAAATTACTTTCTCTGTGTCTAGATTATATATTGAAATATTATAATTTTGAATTGACATGGCATAATCAGTGACGTAATTAGTGACGTAATCCATGACGTAACCAGAAATGTTTGAAGGGTGTTCCAACTTTGGATAAGTAAATACTTTTATGCTATGTGAAAGGTTTGAAGTAATATAGTGATCCTCATAGTCGTTGTGTTTTTTCTTCTTGCTTTTCTTGTTTTGGCCTTCTGGAAATTTCATTATTTATTTTAAGACTTGTAGAGACGGATGACATAACTCTTGAGGTGTTCTGACTAGATTCTGAGGAACATTTCCTATTTTTAGAGTTTTGAATTGTGAAAATTAACCAAAGTCAATAATTTAGGTTAACGAGCTCCGATTTGAATTTTGATGATTCCACGAGATCTTGGTATGATTTATGATTTAGTTAAATATTTTACATGAATCTCGAGGTATCCGAGAGTGAATAGTGTCATTGTGTTGATTTCTAGCTTTTTCCTAAAGTTTAGAGTTGACCCCAATAAACATTTGGTTAAGTCGTCATCAGATTGGTGATTTGGTTATTCTAATAAGCTAGAGTTGTATGTTTGGTATTTTTCTGGGAGGTTCCTGATAAATTCCTCTTTTATGAGCTTAAGGGGAATGGGGTAGGCTGCTTTATGCGGCTATACTCCTGCAATTTATTATTTCTTCAACGAAGGATGCACTATGCACCAAGGTTCGCTTCTATGTAATTTTTCCTGCAAATAGGCAGAGGGGAACTTTCCTAAAAAGCCAAATAGTAATTAACCACATTGGAAACGACAAATCACACTCTGAAAGGAGGTTCCCTCCCAATAGATGTCAGGAGGGAGAAAGGCGTGATTGCTCTGTCATCCTCCGACCGCCCCCCTTTACACCTCTAAGTAGTGGTGTTGGTGTGTCTCGTTGCAATCATTCCGGTCAATCCCTTTCCTGAACCATAGGTAAGGGATGACAGGAGATGGTACCTATAGCGAAATAAACCAGCCCCTCATTTGAGAGAGTAAATAGAATAGTGTCGGGCTTATGACAGTCTGACTTTTGAACGACTAAGCAACTACTAAGCTCCCTCCCACCTTTCCGAGCTCACAGGTGTGAAAATTCTTTGATTTGTCGAAAATACGTAGCTGAACAATATTTTTGTTCCCCAATCTAATTTCATAGTTTATAACTCGATTTTGGGACTTTGAGAGTTTGGTTTAGGTGATTTCAAAGAGGATTTTCATGATTTGATTAGGGGTTTAGAATGTAACCTAGTATTTTTCTACTTCCCTACTAATTCATCATTAATCCTTTCTTATGCGGGAAGACTTCAACTGGTTAATAACGTCTTATCAGCCATGCAAGGATTCTGGTTACAAATCTTCCTAATGCCAAAAAAATATTACAAATAATATAATTTATGTGCAAAAGGTTTCTATGGAATGGTGAAGTACAAAATAAAGGGAAATCACTTATATCTCGGGAAACAATTTGTTGGCCAAAGGATGCTAGAGGACTCAGTATCACTGATATATATGTGTGGAATGAGGCAGCTGTATTAAAACATCTGTGGAACCACTGCAAGAAAAATGGAAAATTATGAATTGTGTGGGTTCATACCTTTTATCTAAAGGGTAGGAAATCATGGGAGGTGGAAGTCAAGCAAGCCTCGTGGATTGTAAGGAAAATTAACAAGGCAGGACAATGGCTTGAAGAGAGGGATTTACAAGTACAAGAAATCATGGAGGAAGAAGAGTTCAACATTAAAGAAATGTATAAGAAACTGAAAGAGGAGTACAACAAGGTCTCGTGGAGAAGATTGACTTGCAACAATATAGGCAATCCTAAATGGGTATTTGCACTATATGTGGCTATACACTAAAGACAGACCGAGCAACTAGTGAATTATTGATGAAGTTGTATGTTCATTATGCAAGGTAGAAATTGAAACACATCAGCATGTTTTTTACCTATTCACTTTCAAAATAGATATGGCAAAAGATGCTTAGTTGGTTACTCATCACAAGGGGTAGCACTGGATGGAATGAGGAGCTGGAATGGGCAACAGGCCATGCTACTAGCAAATCTACTATGGCAGATGTATACAGAATTGCACTAGCAACAACAATATATCATATATGGCAGGAGAGGAACCATAGGTATATTCCAACATAAGGAGAGGACCACATACATGATCAACCGACTAATTATCCAAGATATACATCATAGAGGTAGCATGATACCTAGGCTAACATGATATATGCAGTATTAATTTCTATCTTTAGAATAGTATACAAGTGTGAATAATATTTAGAAGTAGTATGGCTATCAAATTGGAAAATATCCATATCCAGAGTTCCAAATTCTATAGAATGACACATTGGTAATAAGATTTATAGTTACCAAAAAAAAATGTAGTTGGATTGGGGAAATGTAATTTAAGTCCCTAAAGTAAATTAGATGTAATTTCTTTATTTGAGAATCAATTAATGATCAAATTTAGCTGTTTTTTGGTGCATGAGATTTTCACACGACGGCTAATCTAATTCTGAAATCAAATTTCAATTTTTGAACTTAGGGGCTCAGGGTTGTCTTTGTGAGTTAGTTTTTGACTAGAGTTTATATATAAATATGGGTGTTGATATACCTCAAGCCTCCAGAAGGAGTTTGATGGTTAAATCCAACAAAAAGTTCATCTTGAACTCCAAACACCACCACCGGATTTAACATCTACAAAAAGGAAAGAGTAAGGTCAACAGTAATTGGGAGTGGATAAAAAATAAGGTCAATTTACCTTTCCGAGTTGATATATCTCCTCATTTTCCCTGGATGAAGAATGTTAGTGACCCGGAGATGAAGCAAGAACAAATAAAAAGTGAAGGGATCCAGAAACATAGAAGCAGCGGAGTACAAGAGAATGAGAAATGGAGAGCTTTCTTTAGAAAACCCTATTTTAGGGAATGGCAAGTTCTGGTCATCAAAACCGAGTTGTCATTTTATTTACTTATTTGGGCTATTTGGCATTTGGTTTTAATTGGGCTATTATTTGGTCTGTTTGTGTATGATAATTCTTTATGAGAAATAAACATACCATTGGTCCATTAATTTTTTTTAAAAATAAAAATATGGGTATTGATAGACTCGTATACTCATATAGAGTATACTTTTAATAAAATAGGAGAGTTCCAAGGCTATTCAAAAAGGAAAGTAATATTTTAACAGTCCATGGCAAGTATACTCATCTTTCAAGGTAGATTATGATTAGTCTCTAAGACTTTGTGTCACAACCTAGGCCTACACACCGGACGTAACTGGCACTCAAAGACCATTTTTGATCCCCAAGCGAACTCTTAGGCTGGCTGCATGACTTACATGACACTAAACAATACGCGGAAGCTTTAAAATAGGTGAACACTTAGACATTCAAGAAAGTCTTATAATAATGGCTTACAAATACTTAACATGAGTCATAAGTTAAATAAAACATTTTGAGGAAAAAAATGGGAGCATCTAACTCGATCTATCTATGAAGCCTCTAACAATATAAGATAGATGTGGGGACAAGACCCACGACACCTACAATAGTACTAAGCTAAATGAAAATTGAGTCTCTCGAAAGTAAGGAGGCCTCAACAAAACTGTCTGTGAGTGAATATTGATCTCAACAAAATGTCTATTGATGATCCTGAACACCTGTATCTGCATCATAAAACGAAGCAGGTCGAATGACGTCAGCACATTTAATGTACTGGTAAGTGAAAAGGTCAGAGTAAACAATAAACTGGCTTGAATTACTGAAAGCAACATAACTGGATCAATACATAAATATGACATGAAAACCATTTAAACTTTACAACATAATATACAATGAAAACAACATGAAAATAATATACTTTACTTGTGGGGAGTTTCTCTAACCGACAACCATTACTATGAGCCTAACAATGATACAACGTTTCGCCGCACGTTGCCAGGGCCATCCTATACTTTGCCGGGGTATATGATGATATAGTGACTATGGATCCATCTAATTGGCCTTCTCAGAGGTAGTGAGGAATCGCATGAAGAATTAATGATATCCTATCCTACAATGGTTACGTAGTTCTATGGGACTTATGAATCATAAGAGACTCTAACCCAACTCAGTGCTCGATACTACTCCCAAAATATTTGATATAACTTTATTCTCAATTTAACCATTACAAGGAATGGTTTTCTTACTTGATTGAAATATTTTTCGAAACATGAGACGTGTTTACATTCTTGAAAATATGCACTTATGAACTTATCTTTCAAGTCCAATAATAAATATTGGAATATAAGTATATATATAGATATATAAATAACATTTTAAACTCTTAAGTGTTTATGAAATTGAACCTTTAAACTTTTCTCAAAGCTTAGTTTGAAACACAATGATTTACTTTCAAGGACTCTTCAGACTTATAACTCAATTCATAGGGTTCACACGTACTTATAGATATAAACGACTCCACTAGAGGACCTCAATAACCATATGGAAACTCATGAATACAACTCTTCTCAAGACTTGGTTCGAAACTATAATAAATCTCAAAAGAAATCTCAAGTTTGACTCAAAGGGATCTCTTGAACTTTCCTCTTAACTTTACTCTAATTTGAAATGTGAACTTAAGAGCTATGATTAAGATGTAGGATCTATCAATGATTAATGAAGGCTTAGATAGTTAGTAATAAGAAGAGAGCGATGACGCGAATTGAAAAGCATTGGTGCGACGCGGAGAATGATTTAATTTTTTGTCGCGAAAATAAATTCAGAGACAGAGGACTTTGTATCCTCTCCACGACGAGGAGAGGGGATGATTATCTCGGTACTGAAACTTCTAAACGCCTCCGCGATGCAGACCTGGGAGAATATTTTTTCCCGATCTTTTCTTTCTCTCCCAAACTCGATTTAATTCATACCCAATGCAATTCCATTGCCCAATTTCACGAATTTTCATAAACCCAAAACGTTTTCAATAAAGCCACACAAAATCCATCAAGAACAACACTCATTCACAAGACCCTTACCCCAAGAACTCAACAAGACTCCATTATTAAAGAATGAGGCTAAAATCACAAGAACATCATCAAGAATCTCAATCAATCAACTTAAAGAATGAATTAATCGAAGAACTGTATGATTGGCGTGAGGACGAACTAGTCCATCACTATGGAAACCTCACATACCAGGAAGAGCAATGTTCTTGAAGAATCTAGAAGGAAAAAATCTTGGAAGATGAACCCTAGCCTTAGTGTTTCTTGAAGTTCTTGAGCGTACAAATTTTGGAGTGAATGAGAGGGTTTGATTATGAAAACTATTTTTTTCCACATGTTTATGGTAATTTAGATGACTTCCTAAGGGTTTTTAGGACTAAAATACCCTTAAAGAAATGAATAAAATGAGTTGGAAGTCGGAATATTTTTCCAGCGGACAGTGAGATCCGTATTCACTCTGTAACGCGAAGCCATCGCGTAGCTGCTGCCAGATTAGAGTGTCTCTTGTAAATCAGTCATAACTTTTTACTCAGAGTTCTGATTGAGGAAAACTTGGTGGCATTGGAAAGAGGACTCGAAAACCTTTACTTTGATAGGTCATGGACCACCTAACTCTTTATGCGCTAAAAGATATGATCGTTTGAAGTTGACTCAAAACTTAAGAAAACCGATAGGTGACTTGAACGAATTTGTCTTTAGTTCTTTTTGAAACTGGAGGTGTTACATCTAGTGACCTTAACACCTAAGAAAATTTAAAATCACTCAGAAAATTTCCGTTCACAATGAAGAAGGGTTCAAGTCTTGACTTAGAAATTTTCGGGATGTTACAAAGACTCAAGTCTTGAATTGACTATTTGATTGAATTCAGGCAAGTGATTTCTTAAGCTTTGTAAATCTAGTTAATTTATGTATTTCCCTTCATTATGTATGATGGGGAGTAATGGAAATTAGGTGAAGGGTTCATTGTTCAACTTATTTAATCTTAATGAATAAAGAGGGGTTAAATAAAAGGCAACATGTTGATCATGTTACTTGTGAATTTGCCTTGTTGTGAGTCCTAATGTGTTGATTGATGAAATTATTGTGGACTTGAATTGCTTGAGTTATTGTCTCTTTCTTGTGATGTGAGATTACTTATTTGCATTGACTTATGTTCATCGTGATAGACGTGTGATGGCTATTGATGCCGAGGTCATTTCCGACAAGTTCTATTGATATCGATGTCATTTCCGGCAAGTGTTATTGATGTCGAGGTCTTTTTCGACAAGTGTTATTGATGTCGAGGTTATTTTTGGTAAGTGATATTAATGTCGAGGGCATTATCGGCGAGTTAATTAACTATGGGCGTTTCTCATGTGTTCCGATTGACATTGTGCATGATAAACCCTGATATTTGGTGTACCTCATACTTGATTAATGTGTTTTGATGAACTCGATACTTGTGATCAATTTGCTTGACACTTGTGATTATCATACTTGTTTGTCACGATCCAGACCATCGTGATTAGCACCCATACTAACCCTCCGGTGGGAGAACCACTAATACTAATCAGCTAACCCAAGAACTAAACATTTAAAGATATGGAAGCAAGTTTAAATGTCTAAAAAAAAGGAAAAATAGGGAGTTCCCATAAACTCTGAAAGTCCAACAAACAAATGCGGAAATAATGCCTAGAACCTGAAAGTCAATGTACCAAAACATCTAAAGTTCAACAAGTCTAAGAAAATGGGTACAACCCAATTAACATACGAATATCTAACTAGAAAGTCTGAGTCCGAAAAAAATGGACTAAAACATAGCGAGAACTCATGGCAGCCTAGAAGAACTAGCTAACCCTTGAATTCGATTGATCACTGATCTTCTAAACGAGGTCTGTCAGTAGCCGCCTGAAAATGTCATGTACTCAACAAAGAAAGAGAAAGTGCAGTATCAGTACACAACCACAGTATACTGGTAGGATCACGCGACTATCCCAATAAGTGAAACATATACAAGTGATCACAACATAATAAAACAGGCATATACCGAACATATACAATATCAGTCATCATTTCAGGATCAATGTACAATTCCACATTCTCAATAATACACATATATGACAAGTCAATGGTCCTCTCATGGAACCCATTCCCAAACTGTTAGTGTATCGGAATGTGGTACCCGATCCAACTTAGTGTGCCGGATATGACACCCGATCCCATATATGTGCCGGAACGTGGGCACCCGATCCAAGTTAGTGTGTTGGAACGTAACACTCGATCCATTCAAAAAGCCACAATCACAATAACAATGTACATTCTCATAATCATACAATCAAATGTTGATTCATGGCATACAATCATTCATTCATAGTCATTTACGATTAGTATGATCAATAATGCGACATTCACATACATACATGCATTATTATGAAGTAATTACTAACATACATCACACCAGCATGAAATCACAACCATCACCTACCTCGAAAACAAGCTTGAATCCTCCTAAGAAACTTGATTCTTCTCTTTCCGGATTCTTTCCGCTTGCTCTAGGTTTACAAACAAACAATTCAATACGGGGATCAATAATTAAGGTCTAATTTACCCGGATTATGACAAACCCAATAACCCAAGACCCAAATTATAATCCTAAGGTGCAACTAGGGCTTTTCCCACCATCCAAAACCGTTCAAAACCCTCCCCCAACAATATATAATCAAGATTCTACGTTCTACGGATCGAATAACGGATTAGAGAAGTAAAATCCTTACCTTTAGCACCAAATTTCATGGAAAATTGTCAAGAACTCACCTGGGGTCGTCTCCTAGCTCTCAAAAATGAAAATTGCAGACTAATGGCATTTTTGGGGTTTATTTCCAACTTAATTCGCGACTGGCCCGCTATGGCGACCCCTATCCCGCCACAACGGCCCCGCCCTGGCAGGAATAATCCCACATTGGCGGCTTGCACGGAAACAGTGAGCTAATTTAAGAGTTTCAACCCCCCATTTCACAACACACATTCATCCCATGACAGCCAGAAACTATGATTTCACGCAAAGATCAGTTCAGGAGTTCTACTCCCCCGAATTCAACTTCGTAAAGTCGTACGTTTTCATTAATGTCTTATCTATCCACTCATGTGATCAAATTCATTATTACATCTCTCATTTGTTACCAGATTACCCTAGACCTCACTGACTCTGATTTCATCCAAATCTGGACTAGGCTAGAAAATTTCAAGTTACTACAAAAAAGTTTTCTGACCCAAATTTTTTCCCATTGGCTTTTCTATAACGACGGGAACAGGTCGTTACATTGTTACTTGATGATTGTTGGACTGTGACTATTGGATACTTACTATTGAATTATGATTATGAGGACTTGTACCTTGTGTATTGTGAACTATTAGGTTGGGTTGATTTCTATGTAGGTTGTAGTTTAAGGAGGTTCAGTTGGGATGAAAAGAGTACTCGTTTCTAGTTAGTTTTGCCTTGCTCATTTGGTTACTTGTTGACTATTTTGTTGGTTTGTACTCACTCCTTGCTTCTACACTTTTGTAGGTTCCGAGCCCGGTTCCGTGTGATTGCTCTTCTTCTTCTATATATGAGGCTTGCTGAAGGACTTTGAGAGGTAGTTGCTTGTCATCCCAGCGGACCTCTTTTCCTTTATGTTATGTTTTGTTCTATTTGAGAAACAAAGACATTGAGACTTGTAATTATTTCATCTTCGCACTTTATACCTTAGCGACTTGTACACGTGACGATCGGGTTTTGGGGCTACTATCGAATGAATAAGTTTTCCGTTATTTTGTCTTTATTGCTTTATTTTCCGCAAGTCTTTCATTTTCATTGGGTTGAGGCTAACTTGTCTTGGTAGGAGTAGACGAGTGTCATCATCTCCATTTTTGGGTCGTGACATACATGGTGTAATTACAAGTTGATTACTTTTTAATTTCTTCTTTTTAATTTTTTTATTTATTTTTAGTTCTATTATTTTAAATTATTTTTTATTTCTATTATTCTAAAAATATATTTCATTCTTTTATATTATTTATATTTCATTTCCTTCTCATTCTCAACCTTTACTTCTTGTGATTCCATTAGATTTTTCGTATTATCTATTTTATTTATTTATTCTATTTTTTTTCATTAGCATGTTTCCGTTAATATTATAATATTTAAATTGAAGGAAAATTAATTGTTAAATGAGGCAATAGATTTACGTTTTTCTTTTTTTTGTAATCACATTTATATGCGTTATGTTGAAAATTGACATAAGAGTAGTACATTACATTTCTTTTCGGATTTAGATCTTATGTTATATTTTCAATTTCATTTGTTTTAGTAGTATTAACTTGATATTTCATATTGCAAGTCATTAATATTTTAGTTAGACTTGATAGATTATTTTTTTGTCAAATATTTTCATAATTTATAACGTTATATTTATAGTATTAATCTTTTTGTAAACATTTATTTTATGATGTTCGTAGAGATCTTGTACTTTTAGTTTTTATTATTAATTTAATTAATATATACTAATTTGGAAAACATAAATCAATTATTTTTTTACAATATTAGTTAAGAACATATATTTGTTGATTAATACATTTATAAAAGATAATATATATCTTAAATATTTAATTCAATATCAATTATAAGGTCTCTTAGTTATCTAATATAAAATTTTAATTTTCTATAATTAATTTTTATTCTTAAAATTAATATAACCTTATGATTGCAATTGTGCACCGAACAATACATTTATAATTACACTATGATAAACAAACAAGTTAACGTAATTACTAGAATGTGCAATTACTAGGCTGGTAATTACTACCCTTGTAATTACACTAATTCCAATTAGCTCGTGGTTTTCCAAACATTCCCTAATAGTGTTGATGTGGTGTTGGACACAAAATTCCTAATTCAAATTGAAATGTACAATGATTTGAGAAATAGATATTTCTTTTTTTAAAAAAAATACATAATAAATAAATACATCCCCTTCTAATCAAGAATTTCCGAATAAGACTGACACCATGGTTTGTAGCCCTCTGAGCTGCAGGCCGCACCCTTCTCCGACTGAATTTATTTCGGGGGATATCTAAAAACGATTACTAATCCTTAAATTTTTGAGGAATTTTTCATAAGTTGTTGTGAAAGACTGATTGTTTCAATCTTTCCAACGTTAGACACAAACTAAATGATTAAACTAATGAATCTCAATCTAGGTGAATTTTACTAGCACTAATCATTTAGTTACTAGAAAAACATTGCTATAGAGAAGAAAATCATTGAGTTACCAAGAAACTATATGCCCTTATTTTTTTCAGTTACCAGAAAAACATTGCCACACAGAAGAATATCAGTCAGTTACCAAGAAACTGTATTCCCTTATTTTCTCTCCCCATCAAAAAAATAAAAATATAAGATATACTATTTTTCCCGCATGGTAGTTGCCCCGAGTCATCTTTGATCAATTTGTGAAGTTGATTTTGAAATTTGAGTAAAAAGTTGAGAGTGGCTTAAGTTGGTTAAAATTGGTTTTTAGTGTCAATCGAAGTTTTGAGTTTCAGAATAAAATTCTATCAGTTCCATCATTTTCAAAATGCACAATTTTGTCTGTAAGAGTTGTTGGTTTCATAGTCGGAGTTGTTTCCTTGAATTGAGGTCTTAAGTTGGAAGTTTATGATATTTTAGCATTTGAGTTGACTTTAGTTAATATTCAGAGTTCAGATGCTCGGATCGGATTTTTGACGATTCCATTGGATACGGGAGATAATGTTTTAGGCCTAGGAGAGGTATTGGTTGATTTTTCAGAGATATCGAGGTCAATTTGGTCTTTTTGAGCACTAAGTTAGTTTATTGCAACTTTCACGGATTTTGGGATAAGGAGACCTCAGATTCGTATTTCGACGGTTTCATTGAATTTGGAACATCGAGTTTAGTTGGGTAAGTGGTTGGTCTTCCCAAGACTTTGGGGAAGTTTGATTCTATTTGGGTAGTGGTTGACAGATTGACTAAGTCACCCTATTTCATTCCAGTAAGAATAGATTATAATGCTAAATAATTGGCTAAGGTGTATGTGAAAGAGAAAGTGATGTTGCATGGGGTGCCCCTCTCTATCATCTCAGACCGTGGTACGCAGTTTACCTCATAGTTTTGGAGAAAGTTACATGATGAATTGGGCACACAACTCACTTTTAGTACAGCCTTCCATCAGCAGACGGACGAGCAGTCAGAGAGGACTATTCAAGTGTTGGAAGACATGTTGAGGTTATGTGTGATTGACTTTGGGGGACATTGGGATAAGTTCTTGCCTTTATGTGAATTCTCCTATAACAATAGTTACCACTCCAGCATTGATATGACACCATTTGAGGCACTCTATGGGAGGGGATGTAGATCACCCATATGATGGTTCGAGGCTGGAGATGTAAAACCTTTGAGAGTTAATTTATTGAAGGATGCTCAAGACAAGGTGAGGAGTATTCAAGCTAAGCTTCTAGCAGCCCAGAGTAGACAGAAAAAGTATGCAGATCATAAGGTAAGATACATGACATTTCAGAATGGTGAGAATGTTCTACTTAAGGTATCACCCGTGAAAGGGGTGATGAGATTTGGAAAGAAGGGGAAGTTAAGATTACAATACATTGGTCCCTTTGAGGTTCTTGAATATGAAGGGTCAGTGGCTAATAGATTGGCTTTACCTCCTAACCTACTGGGAGTACATCATATAATCCATATATCTATGTTAAAGAGATATCATGGTGACGTGGATTAAATCATTAAGTGGGACTCAATTGTGTTAGACAAAGACCTCCAATATAAGGAGGAACAAATTAAAATCCTTGATCGTAATGTCCGAAAGCTGAGGACCAAGGAGATTAAGGCTGTGAAAGTTCAATGGAAGCATCGTCAGTTGAGGAAGTTATTTGGGAAACCAAGAAGGACATGCGAGACAAGTATCCCTAGTTGTTCGTCGATACAGGTACTACTTCATTCTCCCTTTAGTCTATTTTTCCTAAGTTTGTCACTTGGGGATGAGTGATGGGTAAATTGGTATTTATTGTAACGAACGATTCCCATCGTTATAGAAAAGCCAACGAGAAAAAAATTTGGGCTAGAAAACATTTTCGTAGTAACTTGGAATTTCCCAACCTAGTCCAAACTTGGACGAAATCAGAGGCAGTAAGATTTAAGGAAATCTGGTAACAATTGGATGATCTAATTATGATTTTGATCGCACGCGTAGATATCTAAGACGTTAAGGAACCCGTACGACTTTACAAAATTGAATTTGGGTGAGTAGAACTCCCGAAATTGACCTTAGCGTGAACATGTAGTTTCTGAGCGTCATTGGTTGAAGGTGTATTGTGAAATGGGAGTTTTGGAATTCTTAAATTTTCTCTCTGTTTCCGTGCAAGCCGCTAAGGAGGAATTATTCCTGCCAGGGCGGGGCCGCTGTGGCAGGATGGGTGCCGCCATAGCGGGCCAGTCGCAACTTAAGTCGGAAATAAACCCCAAAAATGTTTTATTTTGCACTTTTTGACTTTGAGAGCTAAAGAATGACCCCAGGTGTTTTCTTGATAGTTTTCCACCATTCTTGAGGCTAAAGATAAGGTTTTCACTCACCGAATCCATTTTTCGATCCGTAGAACTTAGTTTCTTGGGTGATTATTATTGGGGAAGGGTTTGGGAGCTGTTTGGATGGTGGGAAAAGCCTTAATTTAGATATTGGGATCGTGGGTTTAATCTAGGGTTGATAGTGTTAACTTTAATCCGGGTAATTATACATCATTTATTGATTCCCGTGTTATTATGATTATTTGTAGACCAAAAACAAGCGAAAAGAATCCGAAAAGGGAAGAATCAAGCTTCTTAGAGGGTTCAAGCGTTGTTCGAGGTAGGTGGTGGTTGTGATTTCATGTTGTGTGATATGTTTGTTCTTGCTTCGTTATGATGCATGTATGTATGCAAATGTTGCATTATTGATCACACTAATCGTAAATGAGGATAATTGAATAATTGAATGAAATGAATCATGACTTGATTGTATGATTTTGAGAATGTACTTGTGATTGTGATTGTGGCTTGTTGAATGAATTGGGTGTTGTGTTCTGACACACTAACTTGGATCGGTTTCCACGTTCCGGCATAAACATGGGATCAGTTGCCACGTTTTGGCATAAACATTGGATCGGGTAGCACGTACCGGTATGCTAACAGTTTGGGTGTAGGTTCCATGAGAGGACCATTGAATTGACATAACTGTATATCTTGAGGATTGTGAAATCGTACGTTGTTCGTAAATGATGTTGATATTGTATATGTTCGGTGTATGCATGTTAGTATTATGTTGTATTGACTTATATATGTTGCACTTAGTGAGATAGTCGCGTGATCCTACCAGTACATTGTGGTTGTGTACTAATATTGCACTTGCTCTTTCTTTGTTGAGTACATGGCATCTTCAAGCGGCTATTGGCAGACCTCGTTTAGAAGATCAGTGATCGTTTCAAATTCAAGGGTGAGCTAGTTCTTACGGGCTGCCATGAGTTCTCTTTCTGTTTATGTCTACATTTCGGACTTAGACTAGTTCTTTAGATTTCTTATGTTTAGTATGAGGTTGTACCCCTTCTTGTTTAGACTTATGGATCTCTTTAGAGTTTTTGTACGTTGACTTTCAGGTTCTAGGCGTTATTTTTTGCATTTGTTTTGTTAGACTTTTGGAGTTTATGGGAACTCTATTTCTTTTACTTAGCATTTAAACTTGCTTCCGTATCTTTAAATGCCTTAGTTTTGATTAAACTGTGTAGTTCTTTGGTTAGCTAATTAATATTAATGGTTCTCCCACCGGATGATTAGTGTGGGTGTCACTTACGACGGTCTGGGTCGTGACACTTACATACTATTAATTAATTTGTCTATATTTAATTAGTTAATGAACTCTTGAATTCTATAGTTTTTTTGTATAAGAGATTGGCTAATGAAAAATAAGTTACAAAGTTATATAGAAGATGAAAGAGGATGTAGTATTGATAGTTAAAATTGTTTAATGGATTTAAATAAAATATAAGTTATAATTGTTTAAGTAAATAATGAGAGTTCATACTTAAAAATGAAAGAAAAGACCTCATCATAAATAAATATTTTAAAGGAAGAAAAATGTTGAAGTTACAAAAATAATGAAGAGTGATGCTCTTTCAATGTGGGCACTTCATTTCTTCAAAATTTGCATTTGCCTTAGTTTCCAAACTTTTAAAATTAGAAAAAATGGTAAAAAAAAAAACTTACCAAAAAATGATGAATAATATTTTAGGCCTTAGAGAGGGTCATGTCGGGGTAAACATGTATTTTTTTTCTTGTACATAATAAGTATATTACAGAAATATTAATTTCAAAAAGCATTTCGTAAAACATAAATTTTGAAGTGGTAATTCAATATAAAATCAAGATGTCACCAACACATTTATTTTTAACTATGAAGTACGTAAATAAAGAAATAATCATGACCATATCATAATTAAAAAGTTAATAATTTATAAGCTTTCTAAGATAACTTTTCTATCGAGCTAACATGTCACTGAACTTAAGGTATATTGTTAAAATACATCTACCTATCAATCTGCAAGTGTATGTCTCTCTCAATTCTAAACTATAGATATTCCAAATAATTATTATCATATTAATATGGAGTATCATTGCTGTCAAATTTTGTTACACATTAAAATTAGGATAAATAACTAACAATTTTATAGAGCATTATTATATATTGTATATTGTAATTGACAAATTTATTATATTAAATTTACAAAAAAAATAAAAAAAAATTGTCCAATCATTCTCTCTATCAGTTGAAGATCATTTTTTGTTGTCTTTGATACACAAAGTGTAAAATTTTATAGTAGCACCTTGTCCTTGGATGATACGTCTTGTATTTGGAGAAATAACTATTTAGATATATTAAATGTCACGACCTAAAAATAGACCTGATGACATTCGTCTTATCCCACTAAGACAAGTCAGCCTAAAACTCAAATATCACAAAAATGCGGAAGTAAGACATATTGAAATCTCAAAATATTATAAGTGCGGATAACTAAGTCAACTTAATAAAACCCCCAAAACCTGGTTGTCACGTGTACACACTTCTAAAGTATTACAACTGATTCAAAAGAAAAATACAAGTCTCAAATAACATTGTTTTTAGAATAGAACAAGATCATAAATAGGAGTAAAAAGGTCTACTGAGATGACAAACAACTATCTCACAAATCTCCATAGGAAGCCTCGGATAAAAAGAGAATAGAAAGTATCACGAAGATCCGGGCTCGTAACCTACAAAACTGTAGAAGCAAGGAGTACCAACCACACAGTACTCAACAAGTAGACTTCTAAACACAAGCTAAGGGAATAGAACGGGTACTCCTTACCCCCAACCGAACCTCCACAACTACAATTGCATAAAACCAGCCCAACCTAACAGTTCACAATTTACATAGCACACAACTCAACAACAACACTCTAACAATTACATATCCTCAACTACAAGCTCAATATTCGTCAATCACAAGTTCCACAGAAAGGCACTCACAAGATCAACAAAACACAATATCAAGTTCACTAATGATAAAGATGTGCAATGCAATGGAATACACTGTCGAGTATAGTGATGCATGTCTGGCCTAGTGATACACACCCGTTATCTCTCAATCTGGGACCCATGGGGGACATATGTGTCCATGCATCTATCGCGGTGCGTGATTCGTCCCTCGATATATAGTATCTGTCACGGTGTGCGACATGTCCCTCGAAATATAGTATCTGTCGCAGTGCGCGACACGTCCCTCAAAATATAGTATCTGTCACGGCATGTGACACGTCTCTTGAAATGGTACATCCTCTTTATTTTCGTATTCTTCCTCAATTCACATAACACTTATCACAACCATGTTTCAGAACCAATGCAAATGACATGTTCACATAAATAATGAGGAGATGACCATTTTCATAATAATGCACAATTCACAACAACACAATCGTGATACAACATCAACAATGAGTCAATAAGCCTTTCAAACCATCCTCAGCACATCACACACCAACAATTAATCACATTGCCTTTTATTACCCCTTTTTATCATTAGAGTTATTCAATATGGACAAATCAACCCATCACCAAGTTCCATTACTCCCCAACACATACCACGAGGAAATACACGATTCTATGCACTTAACAAGGGTTTAGAAATCTACTTGCCTCAATTAATCAACAATTCACTCCGGGACTTAAGCCTTCTCTTTTCGTTGAGCTTCCAAATCAATGCAGTCTATTCAAATAAATAACCACGATAAGATTTCAAAACTAACAACACCCATTTTACTATAGGTTTAGCCTAGACCCAAAAACTCACACGAATTTACTATCAAGTTCCTAAATTTTGATGTCAATTGTCAATTAATATGTCAACTCTTTCAATTTTTCTCCAAATTTCAAGTCTAGGGTTAAGTTTCTAGGGTTAAGTTTCAATTTCTCCAATCCCATAAATCTAATGGTTTTCATATAATGTAATACACCTAATATTTATATATATACCAATATATCAAAACTTGGATCATAATGCGATAACTATGAGTAGGGGTGTACAAAACCGAACCAAATCGCAAACCGAGAAATAAAACCCGATTAGTGGTTGGTTTGACTTGGTTTGGTATTGAAAAAAAAACCCGACTATATTTGGGTTGGTTTGATTTTAACTAAAAAAAAATAATCCGGCATTATATATATAATTTTAAAATTTTATTTTATACATAAAAATATTTACTTTGATATAATTTTTAAATATTATTTATACTTTTTTCATAGTTTTTATCTTTTAATATATTATTTCAAGTTTGAAACTTAGAATTCTGAATGATTTAATAAAGATTATAGTTCACAGATGTTGGATTATAATAAAGCTTAAATCAAAATCAAATTAATACTAATGCAAAATAAAAATCAATTCAACACTAAGAATGACAATAATATTGATTATTTGTTCTTTGGTTTTACATTGGTTTAGACAATTCAAATACATAATCTAATTTTAATTTCCTTTAATATTTAGTCATGTAACTAATACTTCTTAAACTTATTTTAACATGATTTAGTACTTTTAAATTATGATCATTTTCATTATGACTTGTTAATTTACAATATTTGTTTTACGTGATTTCATTATTATTATTTTTTTGTTGGATATTTTAGTGTCATAACTCATATCATATTTTGTGTTATTTTCTTAATAAACACCTTAGATAATTGTATTTTGGTAGGACTAAAGAAATATTTGAAGTACAAGTACATTATATTTACCGAAAAAACCCGAAAATTTGAAAAAACCCGAAAAAATCCGAAAAAACCCGAGTTTTGTTGATTTGATTTGGTTTATAAATTTAAAAATTCAACACAAATGGTTTGGTTTGATATTTGAAAAACCCGAACCAACCGGTCATATACACCCCTAACTATGAGGAAACTCCATAATTTAAGCTAAATTACGGAATTTGGTTCCTCAACCACGAGAACCAGTATTAAATCTACAAAAGTTATTGATGCAGAATATTGCCTCTAAGTTTAAAATCATACCTTCATAATGATTGGCTAATCATTTAGCCATTATTGCTCCATAATCATTAGCATACAACTATCCAATAATTGATTTTTGACCCTAGGTTTTAGTGGTTAACAATATGCCTTGAATATACGTATAAAATTACTAGCAATTAAATAATTTCACCCCACTAAAATAATATAAAATATTAATTGATTGGTACATATCTTCATATCACGTTGTGAACCAAAAAGGATTGAAACTTTACCTGGAAGTTTTTTTTTTCCTTTGTTCTCCTTGTCGACGCCGCACAAGATAAGTTTTCTGCCTTCTCTTTCTTTTATATTTCTTAATTAATTATGTACTAAAAATGATAAATTCTAATAACTTATTTTTATATATATGGGTCAAATGATATAGAGTTTTAAATAAATTAAAGATTTGGTCCATTAACTATCAACTAAATAAATTATGAACTTAGCTCTTTAGTCACAAATTAAATTAATTATCTAAAATTTACTCATCAATTAATTAACTATAGTTAACTAGATAGTTCAAAATTTTCAAACCAACTTCATCGACAAATCAAAATGACTCGAGGCAACTATCGATAGAGATGAAACGGTAATTTCATAAAAGTTTTCAAAAATAATTTTTCGGGTCATTCCATTAAAATAAGCACCAATATATATATTAATACATATATTTGTAAATCATTCAAAGTTCTACTTAATCAAACTAATTCGATTATCTCTTTTTGATGAATTTTCGCCATCATCATTGAACTTCATTCTTCATATCTTGATGAATTTGTACCAAAATAATCTGACATTTCTCTTCGGTGAATCTTGTAGATTGCCTTTAAACTTTCTTTTCATCTTGATGAACATGTATTTGACTATCAAAGAAATGTTAAAGAATATATCTATGATCTTCATCAAAATGATGGTCATAAATTATCACATCACCTATTTTATATCATCTCTTTTGATTATTAACAATATGAATGATGAAGAAAATGAAGGAAAATTTTTTCAAAAAGAGAAGATACATTGATAGAAAAAAACAAAGAAAATAAATATGCATAGCTAACAAATCCATGGAGGATTGTTATTTATAGATTGGATAATCATGAAAAATTAAGTAGAAGAAAGTTGAGGAGACATGATATTTAAGTAGAGAATACAAATGAATACATGTTTTTTTTGTTACTCATGAAACATTATTAGATATAGTAAATATGATGATTTATTTAATATTAAATTAAACGTATAATTGGTTAATAAAAAAATTATGAGAAAAAATCAAAAAAAAAGGAGAAAAAATAAATATAAATGGTGGCCATAGAGATGCACACATCACCTTGTTTATATCTAGCTTTATTATATATATATATATATATATATATATATAGATTTTACCTCCCCCTCGTATCTTTTCTCGTTTATCTTTTTTTTTTCTTTATTAAAAAATCATGTTTTTTCTTTTACAAATATTAATAACTATTTAGACAATAGTAATGATTGTAGGATAATAATAATTCAATAATCAAATGAATTAATCAGAATAAAAAATATTACTTATTAATGAATAATAACAATTATTATTATTATTCCTTATTCTCAAAAATTTAATGTAATAATATCCTTTTTATAAGTTGTATATTTAAAATGAGAGAAATATTTGAAGCTAATCAGAGCTGT
>JAJOOS010005014.1:0-27083 GCA_029582725.1 Solanum chiquidenum
CTTCATTTTTCATTATATTCGATTTTAATTCGTCCTTCACGATTTGGGGTTAATGTGTGCCTTGTATGTGATTCCGATTGAATAAGTCTCCCTTTTCTAGTGATGCACTGTTCTTTTGGGTATTCCATCAAAATAGTATACTCATTTCTGCACTTGACTATTCCAAACCTAGGATATTCATTGATCTCTTTATTCGAGAAATCAAAATAGGACGCTCAAACAATTTCTTTTGACTTCGTGTCAAATTTGATGAACATTGGTTAATTGTACATTTCATTATAGTTCTATGAAAGTTTACAAATAAGTCACCCTTACTGCCACTCAACAGAACCGTACCTGCCCACATGAGTTTTCACATCATATGGCTCCTCGTTCAATGCTTTTTTCTCCTCTTTTTGTTTGTTCTTCTGTAGACTCTAGAATCTTGATTTCTCCCTCTTTTTCTGCCAATTTCGAACAAATGGTTTAATCAGTCCAGATAAATCAAAAGAAAAAAAAGGGGAGAGGTTATTTTGCCGAGAAAAAGGGGGGAGTACGTTCAGAATGCAATGCATGAGTTTACACTGAATAAGAAGTATTACTCATACAAACGTTAGGTGACTCATGGAAAGTCTATATCTAGGAGAAAATAGGTTGAAAAGCAGGATGTGGAGTTGGGGTACTTCTTTTCAAATATGTATCGACTCTTGAAAATTAGAAAGGAAAAAAAATACGAATTGTGTGCTCAATTGTCTTCTTGGTTGTTCATGTGACCACACTCTAAAAGGTTCTGAATGTTGTAATCTATTTTGTATTAGCGTCCAGGTTCTGCAACAATCACATTACCCTGACACCTAAGTCTTATGCCAATGGTAATATTCAAGCACCTTTTATCTTCAAAAGGAGAGGTGCATTGATTGCTACAGCCGCTGCAGACATTGATAGTGTCGGTTCTGATAATCCTGAGCCTTCACCAGAAAAAAATGAGGAAAGTGTGCCTGTTGAGAATCTCCCTCTGGAGTCTAAGCTTCAAGAGAAGCTTGAACAGAAGATGAAGATGAAGTTGGCAAAAAAGATTAGACTACGGAGGAAGAGACTCGTTAGGAAGCGCCACCTAAGGAAGAAAGGGCGATGGCCACCTTCAAAGATGAAGAAGAACAAGAATGTCTAGGCTTAACCTGAAATGTCTTGCAAGTGTATCTGTTTTTTCTCGTAGTCTTTATAATATCAAAATACTGTAATCTTTGAGATCATTTTCTTCAACCTGTACCTGATACCTTCTGAAATTAATTAGATTTTTTCCCGATTTGTTTCTTGTTTTTTGATGGAATATGTTAGGTTTTGAACTATTTTTTATGTTGATTCATAATGTTTCCACTTTACTGTCATTCTTCATTTGCTATTGTGGAGTTCCCTTTTGCTGCCCTTAGCCTTCTGCCTTGTTTTGGAGGTTTTGTATGATTGATTGGAGGTTCTGGCAGAAATGCTTCAGCCTGATGGTCTCCTCTCCCTTTTGTTCCTAAGTTTGCGATGTTTTAGCTCGTTGAAAAGTTCCAGGGATAAAATGAGTGCTCTCTCTTTCTGGGGTTATCCTTCTCATTGTCACCACTAAACCACGGGGACAAAAGAAGTTGAATTTTCATAGTCTCTGTAATGCGTCATTGAGTCTCCAACAGGCTTGGTGACTAGAGAGTATTAGACGTCGGAGTACCCTGTTATACGCATAGGTTGCTCTGGAAATTGGCACCAAGTGTCACAAGAACTTTGGTCTAGTCTCTAGTGGTAAGAGCACAGTGCGCAATGGATGAGTTAAATGCATCGTAGATAAAAGCCTAGTATTTAAGTAGGGAAGGATAGAAAGACTTCGTTTTCTGGTTAAAGAAAAAGAGAGATCAAAGTGTAATCTGTCATAGACTCATAGTAGTTAATTTTGATAAATTGACTGATGAGGAGAATAAAAGGCAAAAAGGAGCAACTCCACTTACTACTTCAGTGCATTTTTGTCAAATCAAAGTCCACATATCAAAGTGGAATCTGACATTATTTGCTTTCAAGTGCCCACATATCAGTCACATCAATGGCTAGATTGAGTGTTGCTACTATCTAACTATCACTATTTCACGAGTTTCATAACTATATTATCAAGTGTTCCTTTTATACCTGAACTATAACTTTCTTTAGATTAATAGCTCTGAATTAAATATATGAAAAATGGTGATAGCTTAGGGGAGATTTTAACTTAATCACTCAATTTCCCCCCTTCGAAACTTTCTGGGGATTTTTTCGAGCATGATGTTCACTTAACTTGTCATAATATTCTTTTCTGTGAACACTCAACGATTTAGGTATGAAACTCGCAAAACAATGATAATCTAGAAGCTAACTAATCAGTGTCAAATTTTAACCTGTGTTTGTGCATAGAGCTTAAACTCAGTTAGCAATACTAGACTGTAAAAAGAAGCTAACTAATCAAATATACAAAGGCTACCAGGAGTAATAGCAAGAAGACAGTGAGGGTGACACAATCATTAAATATGGCTAATATTACATACATTTGCCAAAAGACAAGCAGGCCATGAGAAAAAAATTACATTTCTCAGTATAGTCTCAACTCAACTCTCTGACAGACAAATAGTCAGACTAGAGTGTCACCCCTAAGAATATTGAATTTGCAGAGGGGACATGTTGCATTGATCCTTAGCCATTTGCTAATGCATCCATTGTGAAAATGATGATTGCAGGGAAGAACACACAGCTCTGCCCCATCCACGTATTTGTAGAGGCAGATGCAGCATTCCTGTGTTGCCAAAACAATATCCACATGAAAAGTTAGCCTCTATGGTAAAAAGATGATATAAAGGAATATAGTTTTGATTTATGACGACAACTATCCTTGTGCAAGCTCTGCTTATATTGCCAGTTAGAAGTTCGAATAAAGCAGGAGATTGTAGGTTAGACAACCATGACACAGAAACAACAGTTGATATCAGTAGCAAAATTTTTGGGGTTTTGTTTCGGAAGCATGATGAGAAATTGGTAAAGGAAGAATAACAGTATGATGCATGGGATATGCAATCAATTAGAGAATTTTTTTAGATGAATTCAGAACATAAAGAAACTAGCATGTTTACGTTTAGAGAAAATTACACACTGTAGTGCCCTCACCAAATATATCTGAGAAAATCCAGATTCCTTCATTCAATGATCTCGAACCAACTCATCGTAAAATTTCCATTTTCTGTTACTTCAAAAGATTCAAACGATTACGATGGAACTTTTCTCTCCTCTCAATGTTTATGTTTCCAGTTTCCAAATTTTGACTCTTTCTCTGTTTCAAATAATAGTTTGTAGTGTACTTATAACAAACCCAATGTGATTCCACAAGTGTGGTGTACGCAGACCTTACCTCTACCTTGTGTGAGGTAGATAGGTTGTTTCCGATAGATCTTCGACTCAAGAACAATGTTTTCAAATAAAAAACAAGAGTAAAAAGCTATAGTGAATAGAAAGATGATCCAAGTAAAAGAAGAAACACGAGTGCACAAGAGATGAAAAATAACAAACTAAGAGGAAAAAAGATTGAATGGAGGATAAAGTGGGAGGGCATGCTTACGGAATCATCTGGTTGAAGAGCAAGCTCAGGTATAAAGTCACTACTATCGAGCTGTGATATTGAGTGATCTTCTCCTGTCTTCATTTTTACAAGGTTCCCTGAATTATTTAGCTGACCATATCTATACTTGGGAAGAGTCTTGATATCATTTTCAGATGCTCCATCTCCAAGTCTCATGGCATATGCAACTGTTGCGATAAATGGAAAGAAACAAAAGAATGCGAAGAAGACTACAACTCCCATCGCAATGCAAAAGATCATAAAAAACACATCAAATGCTAGGAAAACAACTGATAACCTGCAAAATTTAAGAATAGTTTTATTTAAGCTATCAAACATACCACATACACACATTCATATGTAATAAAGAAAAGCAAATCAAACTAGTCTTGCACCCATACAGCAAATTAACAATCACCACTGAATTTCTTCAGCTACATATATCTAGGGAACCTTCCATTTAGTCAAGCTCACGCCTCATATATTTTCCCAACAACAACATACCCAATGTAACCCCGCAGGTGGGACGTGGGGACTTGGGTGGGTAGAGAGTATGCAGACCTTACCCCTACCTCATGGAGGCAGAGAGGTTGTTTCGTATATTTTCTGAATTTTCCTTTTTTCTTTTTCATTTGCTTTGTGGGGGATGGGAGAAAGGGGAAATCATGGCTCACAGTAGTTATTACGAAGTACAAAAGCTTCAGATTCTAGAAGCATAGCTCATACCAGTAAAGACGAGGTGAATCTTGCAGAAGTTCCTGGCCACCCATAACAATCCAGTAAAAGCCAAATACCCACCAGATTGATGAAATCACGGTATTGACTGATTCCAACCTCTTCATGATGCTGTTAGAAAGATAACACAATGTAAAGTTAAATTCATAACCTTCATCGTTTAAGAATGATAACATTATCACACTCAAGTAAGTAAAGTTCGATCAAAATATTATGCGCTTCAGTCTTGAGTTCCAGAACTAAGACAAAGAATAATATCTGTATAACTGGACTGAAAGGAGTTGGGAAGTGACGTAGCATTGAAATTGAACCATCAATAATTTTGAGAAGGCAAGAAAAATTCTCATTTCTTTCCCTTCCTTGAGCTTTAAGAACAACAAACTAATTGATTTCTTATTCTTTTTACTTCTATTGTTTCATTTTTTAGGTGAAGATGAAATGGTTGTTGGTGCAAACAACACAAGCTTGGGTGTATTGATATGTCATGTGAACAACCGTGACCTGAATGTCAATTCAGTATTAGTCCTTGAAAGGTTAGGGCCGAAATGTTCAAATTATGAGGAACACTCCACTAATGCGGTCCAGCCCGGCATATCAACTCTATGGAAACTATCAGTTCCTAAGATGTTCAAGACCTGGCCAATTTAAACAAGTCTATGAAGGAGGTCGGTGTCTGCTACAACTCAAGCACAAGAAGATACAAAGACTAAATTTAATCAAGATGCTGATATAAGGGCAATAGTGCAGTCACGTGATTAGATCAACTTAGTCAGAAGAAATATCAAAGGATCAGGAAAGTGAGGAGAGGGGAGGTGAAGCCTCCAATTTCACCATGCTATTTTGACTAGTTGAGTGATTGAGGTTTGTTTACATAACCATACGTGAACACTATTTTAAGTACAATGATATCTTCTTAGCAAAGTAAAAGATAGAAGTCCCTTCCTGGTAACTGCATTTGTGTAAGAGTTAGCAACCCGCCAACCTTCCTACCAGACCTGGTTGGCCAACCATCTTCGAAGACTACTCTGGGGGAAATTCGGTAGGCTCTTCCAAGCCGAGCGTTGCAATACTTAGGGGTGACAGTAGTGGAAGTAGCTAGTATGCCTTCGTCAGCCCTTGCCGCCTTCCTTAACAAGCCCTCGAGCCTCCTTTGCAATGCAGAATCTCGTCTAACAACCACAATATGCACCAACTTATCGTTCAACTATGCCTCAAGCCCAAACTAGTCAAAGTCAGCTATATGAATCCACTATATTAAATTGTGCTGTATTGAGATCCAACTCACTCCTACAAATGATTTGTTTTCAAAGGTAAATTAGGGATTCTAAATCTAGAGGATCTAAGTCCCACTTATCCATAAATGGACAAACAAGGCTATTAACTCTCGGAAATCTCCATCAAACTTGATCATTTGAGAAAAGATCCCTAGATTTCCTTACGACTGAAAGTCAGCACCTCTTCTTAAGTTACTTTTGTGCATGTGTGTGATGAATCCTGACCTCTCCTAAATTAGCTAAAACTTTTCGGAGTAGATGGACATTGCTTTACTACAGAGATGAATCAGCAAGATGCCAAATTACTAAATGCAGTCATTCTCATTTGATAGACTCTTAAGAAATAAGTATGATCTCTTAGGAAGACCAACTAAAGCCCAGAAAACCTCTCAATTCATGCTTATAGAATCTACAGGCTTGTCTTTACCTCAAATCCGGGCATTGCTCTGAAGAGATCCAACAAAGCCAGTACATAAACTGCTATAAGAGCATTACACTCCCAGTGGCATGAACAGAATGGCTCCACCCCACGACCATCACTCCGTGAGTTGTCTCATGGCACCACAAAGCATAGAGAAACAACTCTAGCTCAAGGACATCTGAAAATAAATTGCTACTAGATTTGGTTTTCAATCTACCCATAAAACAGACAACTTTGTATACAAAAGTCATGTTAAGGTGGTTAACTTTTACATATCCAAGAACTAGAAGCTAGACTTGGTATATCAAATAAATTCATTACTTTTAAAGAATTAACACACAGTACTAGAGGCTACACTTATTTCAAGAGGATCATTCAAATGAAGGGAAGCACTGTGAAATTTCTGTCTTTTGATACAATTACTCCTAGATAGACATCACCCGAGATATATATATGTACCACCAAAAAGATGGGATTTTTTTTTTATTGTTCACGAAAAATGGGATCTTGCAATAAATTTTTATCACTTTTTGAGTAACAAAATGCTGCACGTCTTTGTTAAAGGCATGTTATGCTGCTGTCCCTGTTGTTATTCTTTGTAAGTCAGTAAACTAAGAATACTATGAGTCAATGACGACTAAGTTATAGGACAAAGATTGAATGAAATCAGAAACCCAAAGAGGAAAAAAGACAAATACAATAATATAATACTAGTCAAACTAGGTAGATGGATTTCTTAGGATTCCATCAATTATGAACTATCCACCCTACTCCCACTCATCCCAGTCCTCCCAACCTCATAGAGAAACCAAAAAATGGCAATAAACAATAAAAATGCTATAAGAGGAAAAGGAAAAGAGAAAGAACATATTCCTTGGTAAAGAGTATCATGCAACATGCCAACTACAAGCAGAGTCTTTATCTTTAAAAAAAGGAGTTCATGACCAAAAACACACCTGAAGTATCCCGATTTTTCGAGTTTTCAACTAGAAGTATTACCAACTATTTATCAAAACACACCTCAACCCGAACTACCAACTATTTATCAAAACACACCTCAACTATGGGTTGTTCCATTCTCCTACATGGAATATCACCATCATTCAAGAGGAAAGTGAACAATTATTGATAATTGTGGTGTGTTTTGAAATACTTGGTGATAGTTCAGTTAGAAAACTCGAAAAACCTCTCTAAAAAACTCCCTAATCAGAAAGCTACATTAACCATCCAGTCAGATTAAAAAAGAACTCCATAAATTAAGCAAAAATCAATAACAATACTAACAACCAAACCCTAAAAATCACAAAAATTGAAGTCCTGCAGTTTACCTGCTGTGAAGCAGTGAAAAAGAAGAAACCCCATCAATATTCCCAGCATCAAAAACATCAAAACTCCTTCTTTGAAACTCAACCCAAATAAAACCAACATGCAAGAGGCACTGAAGTGCATAACCACCAATCCAAAGCCTCAATGGTGTAGAAGGTTTTTCTCCAAGAGTAGTCAATAACACAAAACAAGAAACCAAAACAAATGCCAAATTCCATATCACATCAAGAAACACAATAGGTCTTGAATACCCATAATCACAATAAGAAACCCCATCATCATCATCATCATCAAAACTTTGATTTTGAAGATTGAAACAAGAGGCCAATCTTGTTAAAGAAAAAGAAAAAGGGGTACTTAAACCTCTAAAGTATCTAGGTTCAAACACACCACTTCCACTAACTAAATTTCTGTGCAATTCTTGGTCCATTTTGCACAAAGTTTCAATCTTTTTGCCTGTTCAAGTATTTTTATCAAGTTTTTTTTTGGTGGGGGTGGGGTGTGGGAAAGTGATGACTAGTAATTTTGGCTTTTTGGGTGAGAACTGGTGGAATGGTATATATATTGGGCTTTGGAGAAAAAGGCAAAATCAGCAGAAATTCTGGTCATTCTTGTGTAAGTGCCATTGCCACTCTTGTGAGTGAGGGGTCCAATTTTGTCATATACATAAATTATGAAGGGAAGGAAAAATAAAAGGATAATTAACCTAGATAGTCGTCCACTCAACCGCTTAAATTTGAAAATAATTCGCTAATATATTTGACACAAAGTTTAAAAAAAATAAACACCCTTTTTGAATCTTGTGAGTTTGGATTAAAGATAGTTGGAATAAACAAAAATATTCTTTAATCTTGCGTTCTTAAATATGTCAATTGAAAAGTTGAAATTGAGATATTGTCAAAAAAGGAAAAAAGTATTTTTCTTTTTAACATACTAAAAAGAAAAATAAAACAAATAAATTAAAATAAAAAATATTTTTTATATAATATGTATATAATTAACGTATAACCTATATATGTATATCTACGAAAAAGGTAAATTATAAGTTTGAACAACTATTTACGTAAAGATCATTAAGGGAAAAAAACCAAAAATAGAAATTGAGTTAACATAATTTCCTCCGATAGTTAGATATATATACTTAATTTTTGTCAATTTATACTCATAGACTTATGTGAAATTATTTAAATTTTTCCCGAAGAAAAAAAAAACAAAAATAGAAGTTGAGTAGCATAATTTGCTCCAATTTTTTAGAAATATATTAATTTAAGTTATTTTTGACTAGTAAGACACAAGTGAAAGTGTGAAATCATTATACTTTTCCATTCAAAATATTGTTTTTTCTTGTACCAAAATAATAATTTATGAGTACAATTTGACCTTTGTTTTAAAGAATGGTGTGACCACTCTAATAGTACATGTTTAATTAGTGAAGGTTATAATAATATTTGCTTAATTATCTCCACACAAATTCTAAATAAGAAGAAAAAAACAAGAAATTGTCTTTATAAGTAGGTGGAGATATGGAGTGCACAATATTAGGAAGAGTGGTGTTTGAAATTTGGTATAATATCTTCGTTTCATTTTATATAACACAGTATGGAATATGATAATGGATCATTTTCGATATAAATTTAAACATAAAAAATAATTTTTAAAGATATTTTTAAGAATATCACTAAAAAATTCATTTAACTCTTTAAGTATAATAATAATATTATCATCACATAAAAAGCGGAACAGAAAAAATAGTAATTTTTGTGATGTTAGTTTTATGTGAATATTAATTGGACTAACAAATGCATTATATAAGTTCTATCACTAAATCATGGAAAGTGATGAATAACTATTATTATTTAAAATTTATTTAGCATTTAACCATGATAAATCACAAGTTGATACAAGTTTTTTATCTCTAAAATTTTTTTTATACATGACATTAGAAATGTGTTAGCCTTAATTATTTTTTATTTGAATTTAGTTAATGTTTTATCATGTGAAGAAAATTACACTCATATTGTTGTTAATAGTATCCTAGTAATTTCATCAGATAATTAAGGTAAATTATGGTGACCTTCTGTCCTGGCTGTCATAATTAATGCGTTTATCTTATTTCAATAATACACTCAATTATCTTTCCTCTGAATGTTTCAATACTTTTTTGATATACAATTATTATTAATCAATAATTTACACTATATGGTTGTTGTGCTTAACATTTAAATGGAAAATTCAATTAATTACTATATTACGCCTTCGTCCTTTTTTACTTGTTAGATTTTAATTTTTTACTTGTCTCTTTTTACTTTATAATTTTTTGACAAATCAAGAAAAGACAATATATTTTACCTATTATAAACTCAATTTATTTAGAGAGTTAATGTTTTAGAAAAAAGGTAGAACCTTTTTAATGAGTAAATTGATTTTGAAATTCTATCAATTATAAAATGATAAACTTACTATGTCAGTTATTATTTTCTTAATAGGTGTGTCAAGTTAAAAATGAATAAGTAAATAGAAACAAAGGGAGTATGTTAATCTATATTGTTAATCCTATCAATCCCCTTCATGGACTTGCTTTTTGAATGACATAGTTTGTTAAAAGTGCACTATAAAAGAATATTGTTGTTAGTGAGTTCTTAACAAATTGAGCATAAAACTAAAAGTAACAAAAATGGAACTTTTTTTGTCAATTTGAATAATTTTGGTGAAGTAGATTAATTTTTACAAAATTACTTTGTAGGAGGTAAAAAAGAAATATGATGGTACAAAGTTCGTTATTTAAAATATGTCACGTTCTTTAAGTATATGAAATTTAAAATCAATAAGTTGTAGAACCTTAGGCATGTTTCCAATTGAGGATGATGAGTATAATTAAGGAAATGACATATTTTAAGTGACCAACTTATTTACATAATGAACATTTGAAATCAAGTGCAAAAAACTTATTCAAAAGTTGAATCGAAAGTGTCTAATAACAACACTTTATCACATGTTCAGATACTCAATTAAAACAAATCGTGTATAAATGAATTTTGCTAGCAAATTTGATGTGGTTACCAATGTATTAAGCCTAGAAATAAAAAGAAGAAAGAAAAGCTTGCTAACATGATATATATGAGATTTCAAGAACTAATTACCATGAAAATGATATTA
Source organism: Solanum chiquidenum (assembly GCA_029582725.1). NCBI lineage: Eukaryota > Viridiplantae > Streptophyta > Magnoliopsida > Solanales > Solanaceae > Solanum > Solanum chiquidenum. The sequence continues at coordinate 10,505 of JAJOOS010005014.1, forward strand.
TTGATAAATTAGTAACCACATTATATTCTTAAATTAAATTGATACATAGTATTACTTAGCATGAAGATTTAAGGACAGAAGCAGTATCAACATTGCTGCTTGTTGATTTTCTTAATAAAAAGTCAATTGAATTGAGAGATCTTGGGGCCAGTACAACTTCCATGTTGTCACTAACTTTCTCAATTAGTGCTTTAACAGGTATTACCTACATAAATAGAAAAAAAAATATTAAATAAAAGCAACCAAAAAAATATATGCAAAAATTTAAATTCTTGTTTGAGCAAGCTAAACAATGTAGATTTCTGACGGAAAAAGCTTAGCCGCACCAAGTGTTTATACATAATCAATAAGTGCATGACATGTAACTACGATTTGCAACTTAACAATGGTAAATCCATGAGGTTTGGTGTAAAAACTGAGTGTGCGTAAGTTCTTTATAGATTCTTGACATGTTTCATTGTATTGATGAGGCAAAGTAAAAAAAGGAAGCTCATTTGAAAAAGAAAAGGAAAGAAGCAATTAAGTTTCTTCTGATAGTTATTGAGTATGAAACTTATTTGTAGCCTGTTCGGGCTCTCCAAAATTGTTGTTGCGCCCGCGTCAGATCCTCAAAAAATGCACTATTTTTGGAGAATCTGACATGCCCGTAGTATTTTGAAGAGTCCGAGCAACATAGCTTTTAGCTGCTAAATGTGAAACAGCTTATGCCAAACCAACAAAACATGGTAGTAGATCCAGTAAATGGAATGATGGTTGTACCTTATTAGGCTCTCTGAAGGAATTTTCATCCATCACATTGTTGGATGTTAACTCAGTCATTACAGCCCCAAATAACGTCTCTAACGAGTTCTGCCCCAATCCAGTGAGAGAGATTTTAATAATAACCGCAGTGGTTCCAAAGTTCACAACCTGAGGAAAGTATCTCAACATATGAGTAATGAACCAATTAAAGACGGAGAATCGTGTGTCTGTATGCAAAATGGTAAGGAAGATCATGCATCTTAGGAATTCGGAGACAAAATTATGCTGTCACAAAGTTCTACTTGTTAAGAGTGAACCTCGACCAGTCAAAAGTCTTGAAGTGCTAATGATAACTATCTATGATGAAGCTGACATAAGAATCTAGCAAAACTTAACCCCTTCCAAGAATGATGAACGAAAACAAGAAAATATATATCCGCACCTTTATTCTCAAATAATCGTTGTTATCAAGTGAATTTCGCCAAGTGATGGCAGATGCTATAAGTGAATTTGAAGGATTAGCTTGTAATGACGAACTCAGAAGAGTAGCACCATTTGACTCTTTGAAGAAGTGCTGCATCCAATAACTAGGCGTTCCATACATTTGTGAAGAGGTGAAGACAATTGCATCTGGGTTCCACCTACATGAAAGAGCATTTTTGGTCAATAGAATACAAGAAGAAATTTCTGAAAAAGAAAAGAGCAGAAGCAATGAGATATACCTTCGGTCATTGTCATTAACAAATAGGGGTGCGTAACTTGCCATTTCAATTGCTTCGCTGCACAGAGGATGATTTCAAGTTACATCATGCAGAGGGAACATAGTAAAGGAAAGAAGATGGATAGTCTATTAGTTTAAGGTGATTCGCTTAGTCAATGCCTGATCTCTGAGATCAAAGTTATCCGTCATACAATCAAATAAAGGTATCGTGTGGTATACTGGATGATGGAGTGGCGTAGATTAGAACATTTTCAAGTAAAATCTGAAGTAAAGATCAGATATTTTGCATAGGAAAAAGAGAAGGGTGTTAATCAACAGAGACTTCGGCAAGAAATCACATATCACCCTTTCTACGCGTCACTAGTCAAGGAAAAATCATTTACTCCCTCAGTTTCAATTTGATAGTCTGGTTTTGACTTGGCACAAAACTAAAGATATGTCGAATGTACCAAAATGTCCTTTAATCTCGTGGCCTTCAACATGCCATGTGGAAAATTGAAATTAAAGAGTTGACAATTAGACAAATGCTACACAGGTACCTGTTCTTTTCTACCCCAATGAGGAACCCAGCTTCACCCAATGCTGCTAAAAGACTACCTTTTCCAGCATCATTTCCAGTCACAGCATACTCACTCACAAAAGCCTGCAGAGATATATGTTATACATAATAACCACTTTATAATTCAACTCATTAATCATCAAAAGGAAGCTTTACCGACCTTTGGTCCTCTGCGTGGTGCACTATCAAAATGGCGAGCATTAGAAAATACAGAACTTGCGCTGCTATAAATCTATCCATAGAAACATCACAAAGTTAAAGCTCATGCAAAGACAAGGAAACCAAAGCTAAAGCTTTTGATACACATGCTTAGTCTTAGTGTGAGAGATATTTGGAAAGCGTCAAGATCTTACATGAAAATCATATAAATCAGCTGGGTGATCCAGTGGTCTCGTAGAACCATCACAGTTTGAGATTATTTTAATATCTGGGTATTTATCTTTGATGGCCGTATAGAACTTGAGGTAATTTCCTGAATCACAAGTAATAGAAATCAGTCATTATATCTTTTCACACAGATCGATGGGAAGTTTTGGAATCATGTATCTGGACAAATAAAAGAAAATAATGTCATTGGAGTCTATGGACTAGCCTCAGATATCAATAGCACAAACTTTCAAGAGATATTTTGATTTTTTTCCTGACACCTAAAGATATCTGACAAGTTTTCGCAAAACCACTGATTACTGAAGTACAAGACAGACAGACAGACAGAACGGGGCATGAAGGGCCAGAGGTACAGTAGAAACAATGAAGATCTTTAATCTGCATCATCAAACTTTAAATTCATATCGGCATAAAGACACCAAATCTACTGCTTCCTTATGCACCCCACACTCATCCAGAGGAACGGGGAAGAGAGACACTTCATGTCATACGTAATGGATGCCAGGTTTAATTCCCGGGTCAATTTATGGAAAAGGTGATGAGATGTGCAACTTTATGAGGACACAATAAATCAAAATGTACACCAGACAGTTATGCAACATATAAATCCTTAGTGCACTATAATAAGTTTCCTGTGAACCAAAGAACAATATATCATCTGCCAAATAGAGTAAAGCAAGCATACCACGGTATTTTGTCTTTCCACAATCCTCATTTCCGATAGCCACATATCTCAAATCAAAAGGCTCTGGATGTCCCATTTTGGCTCGAATAGAACCCCATGTTGAAGTAGGATCACCTCTTGCAAACTCAAGACCATCTAATATTTCCTGGATAGAGACAAAATATATTTGTAAGAATGTAATGTAACAAGGAACGAATGAAGACAAATTGTTGCTACAGAGAGGGAATCAATAGAGTGTTGGGCAATATCCACTGCTAATTTTATTTTCTTGACCAATTTACCCCACGATAAAAATGATTGCCCTCTCCTTAGTTGCTTTCGAAACGTTGATTACTTTGGTAACTTGAATCGGTAACACAATGAATGTTAACATAATCTACTAATGCACAAGCCGAGAAAAGTTTCAGTTAGGAATAATGGCCATTAAAAATGAAGCTTTTAGTGATGTGAATTTTTATTGCCTAAGATTCTGTGAAGAAAAAGACAACTCGCAGCTGACAAAAAAGAGAAACATTCATGAAACTAAATAAAATTTAAAGAACATTTATCACATTAAAGCGCTAGATCATATTCAATGAGCTAAAAATTCAATAAACCTACTTGCACAAAAGGTAAAATACTGGTAGTGTCAACTTGATCATGGTGACTGACTCCTGAAAATTAAGAAGCACAAAAGGAAGAAGTTTAAATTAATTAAATGGACTAAATAGAGCAAAAGAAAGAGAATAGTGCAATTGTGGAGGTGCAGGAACTACCATTGTTGAAAACCCACACTGGCAGTGAATCTAAGTCCTCGGCAAGCTGCAGACGGAGTGGATTCGTTCAAAATCAGAAGTATACAATTGTTTACATCAAGTGCGTGCAACTGTTGTTGTTTTTTTTGGTGCTTGTGTGTGTTAAGCATGACTGACCAGCAAGGTGTTTCAAATACATTTGCAACAAAGATGGGGAACATAGAATATTACCTGCAGGAACTCAAAATGTCCAAGTCCATCATCAGTCCAGTAATTCCAAACATCACCGAAATGTCCGGGCCTCTCTTCCCATTGTCCAATAGTTTCTTTCCACCGAAATGCATTTCTTAACCAGTCACCTTCAACAAAACATCCACCTACAGACAGATAATGTGAAGGTTTATCAACATTGGACAATTGACCATTGAGAAGCTCAAATAGTACATACCGACCGATAGGGGGGACACACAGGAAAAAATGAAAGTAACCGGTTGTTGAAGTGTGTGACCATCTCATCTAAATGCTTAAGCTTTTAGAGAGAACACACTTTTATTATTATATTCTCAACACGCCCCCTCACGTGCGGGCCTGATTTTTTTTCATGGGTCAAGCACGTGAAAATTCTTTTTTTGATTTGGGTTGGCAGTGAGATTCGATCTCAGGACCTCTGCCTGCTCTGATACCATGTGAAGATATGGCACCTGGGCCTAACTCAACCCCAAAAGCTAGCTCAAGAGGAGAGGTTTGTCCAAGTCCATATAAGGAGACCAAATTCCCGGTAAAAGAGGACACACAGCAGAACCTTGGAAGAATAAGTCCTCTAATTGATGAAGACTTTTTACTACATTTCTAATATTTATTCTCTTTGCCTAGCCAACACTGTATACACTAGTTGTTTGAAATTCTAAACGTGCTCAAATAGAAAGTAAACAGATAAGAAAGAGGAGATTTGACTTCTTCAAAGAATCAAAGCAAACATGAAAAGAATAGATAAATCAGAAAGTTTGAAATTCAAGTTAAGTTCCTTGATCCTACCCCTGCCCCTGTGTATGACACATGTTACTATGCTGAGAAATTACAAGTAGAACTCTAATGAAAAAACTTTATTACTTTCTCAATGAATTGAAAATTAAAAAATGAAATAAACTTTGAAGTTTGAACAGTTTCTGATATTAATCCTACATCTAGATGTTCATCTCCCATATTATCTCTTTTGATAACCTCGTCTCTCGTATTTCCTCAGGGGTGAAGTTCTTAGATCTAAGTGTTTAGATAAAGTATTTCAAGTCTGATCTAAGAACTATCACCACTGAGATAATATGGGAGATGAACTCCTGCGAGCATAATTTCCAGTAATACATAACACAGTTGTATTTCAGCTTCTTTCTATCTTTAAGTAGTAGCTGGCCACCTGTGGCTTTCTTAAACTTCTTTGTGCAAACCATTCTTTTTATTGTACTTTTTGTTTCCAATTTACTCATGAATTTTCGCTCTCTACTGATACTCTTCTTCCTCATCAAGAAGGGATCGCATGAAAAAGTTTATAATATAGCAGGTATAAAATACTAAAAGATGTCCCAGTCCATCAGTTGGTAAAGTTACATGATCCTCAAGGAAAAAGTTAAAATATATTGGAGAATACCTGGAAATCTAATGAATGCTGGTTTCAAATCCTTAAGCATTCCAAAGAGATCTTTCCTGAAGCCATGCCCCTGTGCCAAAAAATAACATTCATTAAATGAATACATCTAATGCCCCTACAAAAATGAAAAATAAGAAAGAAAATAATTGGAAATAAAATCATGCTCCTTGGCCAAAAAAGGATGGATAGAGTAATACAGAATTGTTGGATATGTACAGACAAGTAATGAGAAGAAAAAAACAGTCGCAATAATTTTTAAACTTTATCTACACTGACAAATTTTACATATTAGTATTAGTTAATAATGCTTATATGGTCAACAAGTACTTGTGTTTCCCAAATGTAAAAACTAATAACGTCCTCGAAAAATTGATTTAGAGGATTCATATAGCAGTTTATTTGGGATTATGGTATAGTTTATTGTTTGATACAAAACCTAGCAATATCACAACAGATGCATTTAACCATACTGCACAGATGTAATTATATTTTGGTATCTATTTCTAAAGATATAGAGCTGAAACTGGCTACACATTTTGTATGTAATAAACAAGAAGAGAATTCATGAGCCCTTTAGAAGCCTTGGCTCAGGAAACATGTCATTGCTGCACTAAAACCACCCTCTCCTTGATTAACTATGAGTCTTTTCTAAATGCCTACAAGAAAGCTCTAAATCACTCACCCTGTATGTGTCAGTAGGCATTAATGAGACTTGATCAAACCAAATAACACCTTTCTTAGATGATCTCAATTCCAGTCTTGAATTGGGATCTGTTCCTGTTGCTTCTAACAAAATTTCCACCTTTGTCCAACTCGAAACATCAGCAGCTCTGCAAAGAGCATCTTGAATGAATTGTGTGCAAGAAGCAAACTTTGTAAAAGCATGAAAAATAAAGCCGGCTAGACATCTACTTACACTATGTTGGCAGCAGCCAGCTTTTGCAATCCATTTGAACCAGTTAAAGCTACAGATACATTGATTGATTCTTCGGAACGAACATAAAGCACTAGCTTGTAACTCTTTCCCTGCTCAATATTCTGCAAGAAAACATAAAATGAGGATGATAAATACAGAACATGCACCGAAATACACAAAGAAGGAAGAGTAGATCAGTATCTAGTTTGATTGAAATCTAAATAAGACTTGAGAATATAAATGAAGAAAATCTAGTGTGCTTTTGGTATTGCAGAATATTGAAAGGTGAATCCTTGAGAGAGGAAGCAAGAAACACATAAAGAATGTTCGGTCGAGCATTAAAGAGCAACATACCATGCCCCAGAATCCCGGGTTGTAGATGCCAACTCCTCCATCTGGACAGATATTGGCACCTGTATGGTCACAGAGCACCTGCACTTGAACTGCAATTTTATTCCGATCAAAGCGTGATGAACGGTCTGTTGATACAATCACTTTGGACTCGTCTCCAATGATAGACCAAGGATCAATATTTGAAGGTACGTTTGGGCCTCCAGCTTCAAAACCTGAGGTTTCAAGAAAGCTAGCACTTAAATAAAATAGAATTCAAGAATATATAGGAAGCAAAACTATTATTACAAGAATAGAGATAGCAATCTCGCATTATTTGCCTTATCAATATATTCATCATAGTACTCTTATCAGTCAAAAAACAACCTCTTGGACCATAGAAGCATACAAAATATAAAATGCCCAAGTTAATATTCATCTATGAAGAAAATTTCGAAAGGGAAAAGTAATAATGACTATCCAAGAGACAAGACGGCACAAAATCATGCTATGGTTGTCTCCATTTTTCTGCTAGAGCAACCCAAATGTAACTAGTTCATCCTTACCAATATATGAGTCTTGCTCTTTTCCTTTCTTTTTTTAGGCCAAAAAAACCCAATTAATAGTCAATCACTAGGAAGCAATGCATGGATTCATTTCTTTTTAGAGACTTCCTTTTCTAAAGCAACCATAAAATCAAACTGACCTCTATTGTTGACAAGCTCAGCCCACAATCCACCAGCACCAGCATGATTGATCTCCTGAAATACAATATTTCAGGTCATGAACTAAAATTAATTGCCTGTATCCAATATCATGGAAAATTAAGTCCAATTCATCTGTAAAATGTCAAGGTATGATCACTCTTTTCCAGACAGATATTCGGAAAACGTTGATGATTCATAAGATTAGGCATCAGCGGCACTTATCAAATGTCCATTGTCTGGTCTCATTTTATTGACAGACGTAAACTATAGAATGTCCTTTATTTTATTATCCTTTTTCCTCCTTTAGTTCAAACAGGAAACCTTTATGAGGAATGAGAATGTGAATTTCAGCTTGGTGGAATGAACTAGTAAAAATATATCCTAGAGGTAGTTCCGAAAAGCAGAAGTTATGCGTATCATATGCTGCAATAGTTATCAGGTTTATAAAGAGTTTGAACAAAAAAGACAAAAAACAAATTAAACACAGAATATATGAGATGAGTTACATACTGTAAACTGGAAGGTAAATGCTTCTCATTTGCACCACAAATTGAGCACCCAAATACTAAACTCACCTCAAAGAATATACCAAAAAGAGTATCAGGTATTTTCCTTGCTGATGCTTCGGATGCATTCACAAGCAGTACTGCTGTCTGGTTTGCTTCAACCCCAGTAGCAGAGCATTGGCACAGGGCAGACAGACCACACAAAACTAGAAGCAGTACGTAATGAATGAAATGCCTTGACTCCATCTTCCTTCTTGGTCTATTCATTGTTGCTGTAGGCCTGCAGCCTATTTAAGCTCTGAAAGAGGAGCAAATTCAGTTAGACTTTGATCATTAATGGAAGTATAAAGCTGTAAAGTTGCTTCCTTTTACAACAACCTAATGTCAGCATGGGACAGAACCGAAAAGATGATTGTCTGAGCTAATAACAATAAGAGCAGCTTGACAAATTTTTCTGCTTATACTAGCACGATAGTGCTTTTTTAACTTGTAGTGCAGATATTATGTCTATTTGACTCATAAATTAGTTCCAAAAGCATCCAATCACTGGACAAGCTTTGACAGATTAAATTAATAGAAGTTGAAACCTGAAGAATGATAAAATGGCCAAATCTAGAATACAAATTAAACTCGTTAAGCTGAATTCACAAGGAGATGAAAGACACAATGGCTCAAAGTCCAGGCAAATTACGATATACCAAATTGTTGAACTTAAAATGGCAGGCAATCTGGTCCGGTTACTAGTTTAACACTTCTACTCCTTTTCATATTTTATATTTTTTTTAACTTACCGCCCTTAACTTTAATTATGACCGAATAGCAAAGTGATCATACTACTATATTCTAGTGTCAAGCAAAAATAGTTGAGATTAATAGCCAACACAAAATTTGACAAACAGTAGATCCATGATATGAAAATATCAGAGATGTTTTTACCAACTAACTTTTTAACTACTACATGAAGGTGTCTCAAATATATTGTATCGAGAGGAAACAAACCATATGCATAAAGTGAAAGCATAACACAGCATGACCAATTTATTTGCACTTTTGCATAAACAAAGCCACTTGCAAACAAACACAGTACCAACAAGTAAAGAATGCAACTTGGGATTGGCCATGAGAATGCAGCCACTATCCACTAAGGACAATTATGATTTCCCCTCCCCACAAAGCAGTAAAATTAACCGTGTTTGGAAACTAGAGAAAAAAAAACATGAAGGTATTTCAAAGTTTAAGCTTTGTTTGGAAAGGCAGAAAGTCAATACAAAAATGAGTTTTTTCTTCTCGAGGCCACATATAAGTCATTTGATTATAATCTTTTCTTCTTGAGGTCACTTATAAGTCATTTGCTTATAATCCTGGAAATCAGCCAGTCACTAGCACTTATAAGTTGTTGAGCGGCCGCAAGGTTGCCATGAGTTAGTAAGTTTGGGGACCGAAGGCAGTTCTCAGTGCACTGGGTGCATAGCCTATTGAATCAATTGCGACACGGATGGAAATGCATGTTACGATAGAAAGGGTCGAAAACTGTGCATTAATAGTCAGGAGCTTAGCTGCCATTGTTTCTTTCCATATCAGTAGAATATGCATTTTTATGCTGTAATTCATGTTCTATTTTATACTTTTATTCCTGAGTTCAATATGGATAAACAATATACATAGTGTCTCAGTAATACCTACAGAAGAAAACATTAACAATTGAATAACCTTTATACTAATACTTGTTAATTAACCATCCATTACTTGTTATCTCTCCTTTGTTTCTAGTAAAATTTGTAATATTAGGCATTTAAAACAAAACAAAAAACATGCTTAGAAGAGGAACGTAAAATTTGATCCATTCATTCACCTAATTTAATATAACTAGCTTAAACTATCTTCTAAATTGTTCTTTGTTTTGAAATATTAAACTTGATTATAATCCTATTTCTAAAACACTAGTGTATAATTAGTTTTAATCTCATAATATTAAATAAATAAAATAAGATTAAGTAATGTATATATTATACAGCATGGACAAGAGCAGAGCCAAGTGGGAGCAAGGGGTTCATCCAAACCCCCTTCATTGGAAAACTACACTGTATATTCAAGGTTGAAATTAGTTTTATGGACTATGGTAGATATTAAATTCTTTGACTTCTTTATTTCTTTACTTCTTCATATTTTGAACCTGAACATAGACATTATTGAAATCAAGGATCTATCGAAACCGTCTCTCTACTAGTAAAGGTAGGGGTAAGGTCAATGGCGGAGTCCAGATTTTCACTATAAGGGGTTCAAAATATTAAGAACTAAACACACGAATAGTATTTTCACATAACAAAGACTATTAACCATGTATAAACACTGTAATTTTCCGCTAAAGGGCTGCCATACCCAGCTCCGCCCTTAGGTAAGGTCTCCATACATGTCACCCTCTGAGACTACACTGAATATGTTGTTGTTCATTAACCATTCAATCCAAACAAGGGAAAACAATTTATTTCATTTATCTTATTTAATCTGAATTACAAGGACAACCCCAGCTATAAAATTCAAAAGTATTCATCTTTCCACTGATAAACAAGATTTCTGCCCCAATCACAAAATACCCACAATCAAAAACTCATAAAACTGAACAAAAATCAACCCTCTACAATAATCAAAACTCAAAATTTCTGAAAACTTCAATCAAGATCACTTTTTTATTACCTGAAAATGATCCACCGCACAAAATATCCTTCTGGGTATCCGTGATTCTGACGTATTAAAAGATTACAGAGAAGAACAAACTCACAAATTGAGTTTGTTACACAGTGAGCTCACTCTGTTCACTGCTGCACGTCTTGTTATGGGTAATGACTAAGATATTTTTGTATATTTGTGTGTATATAACTGTATATATATATAGACCAAGATGGTGGGGATTGTTGAAGAGGAAGAAAAAGAGTTGCTTGAAGAAGAGAAGGTGAAAAAGTAAAGCAAAAGATTTGTCACGTATACATTTTGTTTTCTTGGAGTGGCAGAGTAAGGGGGCCAATCCTCTTATCTCTCTTTACTATATATTATTTACGTTGGTCTGACTAATTCAAATTCGTATTTATTGAAATTGTCAAAAATTTAAAAAGGGAAAAGAGTTTGTTATAACCTCTTAACTTTAGTATTTAACGTTGATATCACGTATCTCCTGATATTATAAAAATGGTTCACATGTTATTCCTTACGTTATAAAAGTGACTCACATGTACTTTTATTGTTAGATGAATAGTTTATGAGTCTTTTTTGAAGTTGAAATAATAGATTATTTAATAAGCAAATATTTTTATAAAATAAATTTTGAATATTATTTTAAGTTTTTAAAACAAAATTTATGGATAAATGAGTCTTAGAATGTTGCTTATAGAAGTTGAAATATAACTTAACTTGATTTTTGTGTATCCCTTCATGTTTGGATATATTTAACAGAAAGTTAACTCTTTTATTCTGTTTTTAATTTGAACTCATTCAGACATAATATAACATGATACCAATCATCATACATAAATAATAATATGTATTAAATACTATTTTCTCAAAGTTATTGCTCAATATAATATTATATTTAAAACGATGATTCACTAAATAGACCAATGAAGCATTGTCATATCGATAGCCCTTGATCCAACATTATTAGTTTTTAATAAAAGATTTTTTTCATTAGAAATTTCCTTTCAATTTATCTATGAAAATAATTTAATTAAACTTCTTTGTCACTCTTTAACTTTGTGTGGTTTGCATTGCATCAAATAAATAAGTATTTTTTATCAAGAAATTTTCAAATCGATTTGTGATCATTCTTATTTGCATAAAAAAATAAGCACTTTTTATCAAAAAGTTTTTCATTTATAAGACTGAATTCAATACTTATTATAAATAATAAATAGATTTTGTCATCTTATCATACCATATTATCTATTTTTTAATCCTACCCCAAGTGAACTTGTAATTTTTTTTTAAAGTTATTAGAAAGTTGAAACCACTCATATATTATCTAAATTCCAAAGGTGATACCATCAATATGACTTCTCTTTGCCATTTTCCTTTTATTATAGAATATAAATAATTTCTTTTTTTATATAAAAGAAAAACTAAAATAGAAAGAGTTTATGACAGCATTATAAACATAAAACACTTTAATTGCTAAGTCCACTTCATTCATAAATCATGTCCACCAAATACCTAACATATAGAAATTTTATCCACTTTCTTCTCAACTACTACTATTCTTTATCCATTTAAAATAAAAGATTGGAGCATTGGAAGTATTTATGTACATTCTAGGAACACCATCAACATGAGATAAATAAATAAAATTATGAGAAAATAAATTTTCATTTTTTTTAATATTATGATTTTCGGGTCAACTTACACACATTTTTTATAAAATACATGTCATATCCACTAATAATATATATCAGGCAATCCTGTCCATCGAGATTACAACAACTACGAAAAAATCACTTAGTATTCTTGTTTAGACTATAAGATTTATGAAAAAAAAAATTATAATTAAAGCCATGTTTTGGAATATTATTTTTCTTTGTTAGAAGATAAAATATTAACTAGACAGTTGTCATAACTCATGCCTACCTTATCCCTTAAGAATTATTACTAATAAATACTAAACCAGTGAAGAAAAATTGATCTTACGTATGACAATTTATTGAAAAGGAAATGTTGGAATTATTCAAACTAATTTATCAAAATGGCTGTGCAAATTTGTGTTTAATATCATAATATAAGCTATTTGATTGATTGGTAGAGAATTTCTATAATATTTTCTAAGCAAAGTGTAGCAATATAATATAAGAGTAAAGAGAAGAATTTATTTAGTTTATAGAAACATATTTTTATATTAACTTTAAAAAGTTGAGAAGATTACAATCTATGCGATATCATCATCGTCGATCATTTCAAGAATGATTGATTAATTTTTTTATTCATGAATTTTTGTAAAGGCGTCATATTTATTTTGTTTCGAATTTAAACATCAATTTTTAAAATACAGTTCAATATTTTAGAAATTACAAGGAGATTAAATTCTTTAAAGAATATAAAGTAAATTATGATGGACTCAAAATTAAAGTTCTATATATTTAAAGTTTTGGTCAAGTATGATTTATATATATCACATCATATAAAAAAAAATTGAAAAAAAAGAGGAAAGGAACATCTTATCCTTAATGTAATCATTTTGAGATAATGTGTGTTTACGTTTACTCTAAAACAAAATAGAGGTGCTTATCCTATAGTTTATTTTTTGTCATTTTATTTTATTTCTTATGTTTGGTTTATTATTATTTGACAAGAAATCAACGCAACTTTCATTTAGTAGTTTTATATAATTTGTTTTATTCCAGAGGGGTCCATTAGTCACTCTCATCAACTGTCTTGGCTTCCCCTCTCCGCCGCTTCTTTTTTGAAGATCGAGAAATTTTATATTACGTTATTAATATTTTGAGTCAAGATTGTGCAAGCAGAGGCGAATTTAGGATTTTTCGAACATGGGTGTACCAAGTAAAAATGTATTGAAGTGGGAATTAATCATTAATCTTCAAGGTCAAAAGCTCAACATTTAACCATGTGGACCATTTGGACTTCTCGTAGTACGAGTGCCAGAATATAATATTATACAAATTTATAAAATATATACATAATTGTCGAATTTTACGAAGAAACCACGGGTGCTGGTGCCCTATTGTTTGGCTCTAAATTATCCACTGTGTGGAAGTGAAAAAATATAAAAGAAATTTTCATAAATAGCTATAATTTGTCTAATTATAATTTTTATTAATAGTTTTATAAAAGAGAGAGGAGAGCGCATATATTCCACTTTAGATTTATTGTGTTTGAAGTTATGTTTGACAAAATCTAAATTTAAAATTTCATATGATTGAAGTTCAGTTAAAAATGATTGAACTACAGTCATATAGTTAAAGTTTAGGAAAAAAGAATTGAATTTTAGTCATAGTACTTTGTGAAGATTAATTTCAGGTTCATATATCTAAAATTATCTCGAAGTGAATATACTCAAAAAAAACTATTTTAAAAATAGACAGATGCTACCCTTTGGGATGACTCATAAGTTCGGGTTTGAGACTTCCATGTTGGAGGTCTCAAGTTCGAAACTCTTTATCAGCAAAAGGAAGAAATTCACCTTGTAGATATCCATACACTTCACCCAGAATTATTTAACCATATTTCTAGAGGATTAGTGGAATAACCAACACTTATTGAACTTTTAGCCCCTATCAAATGGATCAACATTGTGCTACCGCTTCCCCCGACCGACTAAAATACAACAGTCGCGACCTACTTACAATCTAATCACATTGCAAAAACACACTTATGATGCAAAGTGTTCATTGTTGGTGGATTAGTGTTAATATCCTTTTCATCTATTTTTTTGAACCATATGAATTTATAATTTCATTGAACAATGAGATTCTACTTTAATAGCAATAACATTATTCATTATATTTTACGTGTTTGTTTGGTTATGTGAGATAAAATCGTGATATGAAATCATACGAGATAAAGTTGAAGTTTGGATATACAAATTGAGTTTTTAAGTTGTATTAGTTGTTAAAAACACAAAAACCTCACAAGTTATGAAAACGATCAAAATTGTCCCAATTTTTTATACAATCTTACCAAATAAGCTAACAAAAGTATAATACACCACACAACACTATTCTTAAAATAATACAACATTTATTGATTGAACTTTAGTTCAATAAAAAGATAAAATTGAACTTGAATTACAGTATACTACTCTTTAATATAGTTGAACATGGTCGATATCACTAGTAACTATCTCATTATGTTCATATCATATGAATATTTCATCATTCATTTGGTATTATTGCAAAAAACCATGTAGATATAAATGGTGGAGATTTATATAAAATAAATAAGAAATAAAAACAACAACGAATAATTACATGAAATCACAAGAAAATAAAGGTTAAACTAACATGGGTTGTGGTGCACTGGTGAGAGTGTTTCACCCTTAACTATTTATCTCGGGTTCGAGCCCTGGGTATGGAGAGAATACTGTTGGGAGCGCCACTCCCGAATGGGCCATACAATGCGCGATCCAAATTTAGTTGAAGCTCTAAGGTGTGCTTCGAATACCAGGTGAGAAAAGAATAAAAAATAAAGGTTAAAAATGAATAATATAAAAAAATATTTTTATAATGCGGGCTCCGAATACCAGGTGGGAAAAGAATAAAAAATAAAGGTTAAAAACGAATAATATAAAAAAAATATTTTATAATGCGTGCACCGAATACCAGGTGGAAAAAAGAGAGGTTAAAAATGAATAATATAAAAAAATATTTTTCTAATGCGGACTCGAAATATCAGGTGGGAAAAAAGAGAGGTTAAAAATGAATAATATAAAAAAATATATTTTTATAATGCGGACGCCGAATACCAGGTGGAGAAAAAATAAAAAATAAAGGTTAAAAATAAATAATATAAAAAAATGGTTTTATAATGCGGGCATCGAATATCAGGTGGGAAAAAATAAAAAATAAAGGTTAAAAATGAATAATATAAAAAATATTTTTATAATGCGGACTCCGAATACCAGGTGGGAAAAGAATAAAAAATAAAGGTTAAAAACGAATAATATAAAAAAACATTTTTACAATGCGTACACCGAATACCAGGTGGGAAAAAAAAATTAAAGGTTAAAAATGAATAATATAAAAAATATATTTTTATAATACTGGCGTCAAATACCAAGTGAGAAAAAAATAAAAAATAAAGATTAAAAATAAAAATTATAATGCAATGCATAAATCGCATTCAAAAAATGCGTTTTATGCCTTATGTGACTGCCTTACTAAATTTTCGAGTTGTACAGTTCCCCATAGGTGAAAATATTTGAATTCTATTCCCCAATAAGAAATTTTAATAAAATTAATTCCCCTCTTTTCTGTCTTGTCAAAAAAGAAAACTCCATTTTCTTCTTCTTCTGTATATTCCGTCGTTTCATTCTCCAGAAAGCTTTGAACTCAAAATTGAAAATCTATAGTGGAAACAGCGAAGAGGATCGAAACGTAGAAAATGAGCAGCATTGGGACTGGATATGACCTATCGGTGACGACATTCTCGCCGGACGGCAGAGTTTTTCAGATCGAGTACGCCGGAAAAGCTGTTGATAATAGTGGTACTGTTGTTGGAATCAAGTGCAAGGATGGAATCGTATTGGTATTTTTCTTGTTTGTTAGTGTTGTTGATGTTAGGGTTTTTGTGTTTAGGGTTTAATTTTTAGTTAACTGATTTTGGGGAATTTTGAAATTGTAGGGAGTTGAGAAGCTGATTGCGTCGAAAATGATGTTGCCGGGATCTAATCGTCGGATTCACTCTGTTCATCGTCATTCTGGCATGGTAATTGTTTATGCTCAAACTACTGATGCTAGTGTCACTGATTTATTAGCTACTGTTCCATGTGATATTTGCATTAATTGATTGGAAATGTTATTTAAATTTTCACATTTGAGGAGGAGATGAGCACTTTTTTTTGCCTGATAATGCAACTACTAGTACAACAGCTACTATACTATGTGTGAGCTCCCAAGGGTGACATTAGCTCAATTCTTCTCATTTTGCAGAAGACA